>AWOL01S0024282.1:100817-208200 GCA_000715115.1 Nicotiana otophora | reverse complement strand
ATAGGCGCTCGGCCACAGTAGGCTCGGTATATAACTTACCATCTGATCAGAGGTTGTCCAATAGGGGCCTGCCCATCGATTATAGCTCGATGGTAATGAAAATATTGTAATATTGTGTATATAAACTCTCTGCTCTCTTGACTGGAAAAGGAAATACTCAATTGAATATGAAGTCCCGCTAAGGAGAATGTTGTAACTTACAAGACTAGGAAAATATACGTAAATTCCGGAATATAAATTTCTCTTTATGCCTTGTTATCAAACTCGTGTAATTACGAGATCATGCCAAAATGAAGAAAGGGCTTAGCCTTAACATACCTGAGTCGATTCTCTTGACAATTCCTCTAACACACGTCAATTGCGACAACACGTAACGGTGGATCAAAGTAGAAAAATATCTGTATGATATTCTTGAGAAAGATTGCACCGTACTCTGTTATAATTAAAAAATCTCACTTTCATTTTGAATTGTTGAAGCCTGACGTTGCTTTGATATATGCAGATGCATATGAAATGATCCAAATAACGTTATGAGGTTCTCTTTAAGAGTCATAAGACTCTTAAGTTATAGATTGCTTATACATGGGTGTGGGCTCCACTTTCATAATGACTAAGACACCAAAAAGACTCTCTTAATGCCACCTTATTCTATGGTTTTAAGAGTCATACTTTGATAAAGCCTTGGTTGCCACGTTTTTGTGTTAAAGCTTTATCCCAAATACCATTAATTAACCACTAATCTCATCATTTATTGATAATCTCCCACTATCCAATAATTAACCAATTACCCATGTAATTAATAATTATCTCAAATTACTTATAATACTATTCACTTTTAACATACCTTATACACCTTACTATCATGGTCATGTGGTACCTTGTATGCTACTAGTCCATAAATACTGAGTATTTGAGCTCGGGCCGTATTTTATCCCAAAATGTCAAACTTCGACGAAATTCACTTTCTTCGATTTTGCTTACCCTCTCACCTTTACGAATTTACTCATTACTTGTTTGAAGTAGCATAAAATGCTTATAATCTTAAAATAATCTCAATTTCGAACTTACGTCGATTATCTTACGACGAAACTTTAACGTACGAAATATGCGGGATGTAAAATCTCATTTCTAAGCTTTTATCAATTTACTTATAGCGTACTTTCACGTGCGAAAATATGGGGCGTAACATAATCCATCCCCCAATGGAGAAGCAAACACATGAAATAAGCACAAAGAATCTTATCCTAACATAACCCCACTACGGCACATAGCCTGGTCCACACATACCGATTCACATGGAATACCCATCGAGCCATAATGCTCACAATCAATAACCACATGTGTATCAACAACAAAAACGCAAAACTGCATGACCATAACCATAGAGAAATGGATAGCACAATATGCCACCGATAGAAAAAACATGACTAAGGTGCAATAAGCAACTCAACATCCCAAGAGCCATCCCTCTCTAAATCTCGCCACCAGGACTGAATAGAACCACATCATACGTGTGAATAGCCAAGTAGTCTCACAACCCATCGTAGCATAAGAACGTAACATATAAAACAAATCAGTGCATGAATAACATCCTTTTCGCCCGATGACACACCCATAGTAAATGATGCACTAGAGTGAGCAAACCCGATCAGATGCCGGATGCACATTCTCATTAGGCCTACCAATGAGCCCCCAAATCATTGATGCTTCGTGTATGTGAGTTTATTGTTTTA
Organism: Nicotiana otophora; assembly: GCA_000715115.1. NCBI lineage: Eukaryota > Viridiplantae > Streptophyta > Magnoliopsida > Solanales > Solanaceae > Nicotiana > Nicotiana otophora. The sequence continues at coordinate 206,467 of AWOL01S0024282.1, read as the reverse complement.
TGACTTGCAAGATTGGTTAGTTTCACTTTCTGAGGTTTGAGAGTGATTGGAGGCACTTAGTCTTATTTTAAAAGCTTAAGTTGTAAGAGTTAACTAAGGTTTGACTTATAATAGAAAAATATGGAAAGATGATTCGATAGTTTCTGTAGGTTTATATGGTGATTTTGGACTTACGAATATGTCCGCATTTAGATTTGGAGATTCCTAGAACATTTTGGCACTATTTTCCAAAAGTTGAAAATTTGAAGGTTTAGAGAGTTCATACGTTTGACTAGTAGTTGGATTTGGATTTATCAGGTTTTGATTGGTGTTCGGGAACTTTAGATTGGTTTATTTGGGTGATTAAAACTTGTGTATGAAGTTTGGTTGGAATTTAGAATGTTTAGACAAAGCTATGACATGTGTCACGACCCAAGATCCCACCTTAAGGATCGTTATGACACCTAGTCTCTAAGACTAGGTAAACCTAACACATGATGAGATTAACAGAACAAAACAACTTAGCTATTAAATAAAAATGGATAAATGACATAACATAGTCAAAAAATGATCAACAGTCATACATCCCAAAAATTCGGTGGTACAAAGTCATAAGCTCTACTGAGAATACAGTAAAAATCTCGAAATACAATACTGTTCTAGAATACAAATAACAGTAATAAGGAACATCAATAGAAGGTGACTCCGAGGCCTGCATGCAGAACATCATCTATACCTTGAAGTCTCCAAAACTCAACTCAAAACTTTAGCGACCAGCACAATCCGAGGTACCTGGATCTGTACAATAATATGCAGAAATGTAGTATGAGTACACCACAATCGATGCCATTAAGTATCAAGATTAACCTCGGTGGAGTAGTGGCGAGGTTCAAGTAAAGACACTCACAAGAAAATAACATCTGCAGAATATCAATACAAAACCAAAAACGGGAAACATAACCAATTAAATAGCAACAAAGAATATGCATGTGATAACATGACAATGTTAACCAATACATGTAAACCACAAAGTGAAATCAGTGAAGGAGACAATGATATGCTCAAATAATCAATCCATTCCAACATGAGAAAAACAATAATCACCCCAATGTACCACATATGATAATCACAAATCACAAGTCACCCTTATGATGTCGTGCAAGCTTCACATTTAAAACATTTTCCCTATATAGCTTCACGCGCATAAGTCCTCTTATCTCGCCGCGTGTGTATCACTATGAAGTATTTTTCCTTACTAGCAACACATGCGTAAGCCCCGTATCTCGCCACATGAACGTCAATATACACACCACCCTTATGTCACTGCATGCGCATCTCATTCACAATACAAAAACCAACTATACCACGTGTGCACATTTGCCACCACGTCGCTCAAACAACAATACTAAAGCCACAATAATACATACCCACAACTCAACAACAATATGAGCAAGAATCACAAGAATAACACAAGGGTACGGGGAATGAATCAACTATGAAATGTGCTTCATATAATAACAACTTCAATTTAAGGCATATTAATAGCCTACGGGTCTAATTCGGTCAATTACCACATACGTCCGTGTACACACTCGTCACCTTATGTACACGTTATTCCACATAGTATAAGTAATACAATTAGAGAAAATCCTAAGGGGTAATCCGCCACACAAAGTAAAGCAATATACTTACCTCAATTAGGCTAATTCAATACTCTAAAAACACTTTTCCTCTCAAAATGCACCTCCGCTTGGCTCAAATCTAACAATAAAAATGACTTAGTATTATCAAACAATGCAAGAGAAACTAATTTGAATTAATAAAGCTAAGATCTTACACAATTCCCCAAAAGTCAACAAACGTTAACCACGGTCTTTCCCGGTCAAAACCCGAGTCGAAGGTGGATCTCGACTGCCAATAACCCTACGAGTCCATATATGTGTTTTATTTTCAAATCCGAGTCCAATTCGACTCTCAAATCTCATATTTTCATTTTTCAAAACATAGTCAAACTTTCTCTTCAAATCTTATGATTTAGATGTCAAATCTCATGAATAATCATGCTATATAATAAAAATTGAGTTAAAAGCACTTACCCAATAGATTTGTATGAAAATCTCCTCCTAAAATCGCCTCGCACCTAGTCTAGGGCTCAAAATATGATAAATGAGACTAAGTCGCGAAATCCCAAACTTTTGTTCAACTGCGGATGTCGCAACTGCGACTTGGGGTTCACAAATGCGAACCCTCACAAATGTACGGAAAAATATCGCAAAAGCGGTGCCTACTGTTTGATCCCAGGAAATGTCGCAAATGCGAACCTGACTTCTTTTTTGCGAAGTCAGGCCTCTTCGCAAAAGAAATCCTATGATCGCGAAAGCGATCACCCCTGCCAAGGTCCCAAATCGTAAAACCAATAAAAAGTTCACAAATGCAAACATTGCAGCCCCCTAGTCTTCCTCACAAATGCGACGCCCCGCAAATTCGAACAGGATCTTGCATTTGCGAGACCTTCAACATCAGTCTTGCACCAGCATAACCTGAACTCTCTCAAAATACTCCGTAACGCGTCTGAAACTCACCCGAGCCCCCATGGATCCACACCAAACATCTACACAAGTATAAAAATATTATATGAACTCGCCCGCATGCTCAAACATAAAAATACCATTCGTAACCACGAATCGGATACCAAAACTCATAGGATTCAGAATGTAATTCAAGAAATGCTAAAATCACAACCAAGTGTATGATTCCTATCAAACTAACTCATAATGACACCAAACTTTGTAGACATATTCCAAATAACAAAACGGACTTGTTCCAAGTCCCAAAACCAAAATTCAAACCCGATATCAACAAATTCAACCCTCAGTCAAACTTATCAACTTTCCAAACCGTCAATATTTTCAACTTTCGCTAATTCAAGCCAAAACAACCTAGGAACTACCAAAACTAAATCCAGACATATGCCTAAGTCCAAAATCACCATTCGATGCTACTAGAACCGTCAAAACACCATTTCGAAGTCATCTATAAAAAAGTCAAACTCCGGTTCACCAAATTGGGAAAACGGGGCTAAAATACACAAAATGATCGGCCGGGTCATTACATTCTCCCCCTCTTAGATAAACGTCTATCCTCGAACGAGTATAGAGATATACCTAAAGTTCCAAAAAGGTGAGGAATTGGTTTCGCTTATCATGCTCAGTCTCCCAAGTTGCCTCCTTAACTGATTGACCTCTCCACTGAACCTTGATTGATGCAATGTTCTTCGACCTCAACTTTCGGACCTGCCTGTCTATAATAGCCACCGACTCCTCAACATAGGTCAAATCCTTGTCCAATTGCACTGAGATGAAATCTAACACATGTGACGGATCACCATAATACTTCAGGAGCATGGAAATATGGAAAACAGGGTTAAGCCTCGATAATCTGGGTGGCAAAGCTAGTCTATATGCCACCTCACCCACTCTCTCAAGAACCTCAAAAGGACCAATATACCGAGGGCTCAACTTGCCCTTCTTCCAGTACCTCATCATACCTTTCATGGGCGAAACTCTAAGTAGAAATCTCTCACCCACCATGAATGCCACATCATGATCCGTCCTATCAGCACAACTGTTTTGCATGGAATGCGATGCACGAAGCCGCACATGAATCAACTTCATCTTCTCTAAAGCATTACAGACCAAATCAGTGCCCCACAACCTAGTCTCCCGAGGCTCAAACCAACCAACCAGAGAACGACATCGCCTCCCATATAAGGCCTTATAAGGAACCATCTAGATGCTCGACTGGTAGCGGTTGTTTTAGACAAACTCTGCTAGCGGTAGAAACTGGTCCCACAAGCCCCCAAAATCAATGACACATATACGTAACATGTCCTCCGATATCTGAATAGTGCACTCGGACTGCCCGTCCGTTTGTGGATGAAATGACGTACTCAGCTTGACCTGTGTGCCCAACTCATGCTGCACGACTCTCTAAAAATGCATTGTGAACTGTGTTCCTTGATCTGAGAAAATAGACACCATCACACCATGAAGGAGAACAACCTCACAAAGATAAATCCGAGCTAGTTGCTCTGAAGAGTAGGTATTCATGATAGTTTGTCCATAAAGACCCATACAATGTCAAATCTCCTCAAGGTCTGTGGAAACAAAATACAAAATCCATAATTATACGCTCCCACTTCCACTCCAGAATATCAAGCCTATGAAGTAAACCACCTGGTCTTTGATAGTCGTACTTCACCTGCTAACAGTTTAAACACTGAACCACATACTCCACAATATCTTTCTTCATCCTTCTCCATTGTAGTGTTACATAAAATCATGGTACATCTATGCAACGCCCGGATGAATGGAACACCGCGAACTATGGTCCTCCTCAAGAATCGGCTCCTGCAACCCATCAATATAGGGCACAAAAATTCAGCCCTGATGTCTCAATACCCTGTCATCACCAATAGTCACCTCATTGGAATCACTGTGTTGCACCGTGTCCTTAAGGAAAAGCACGTGGGAATAATCATACTGACGTGCCTTGATGCGCTCAAACAAAGAAGACCGTGAAACCACACAAGCAAGAGCCTAAATAGGCTCCGAAATGTCCAACCTCACGAACCTTTTGGCCAAATCCTGAACATCCAAAACTAATGGTCTGTCCCTAACTTGAATAGAAGCAAGACTCCCCATGCTCTCAGCCTTCCTACTCAATGCATCAGCCACTACATTGGCCTTCTCCGGATGACAAAGAATGGTGATATCATAGTCCTTTAGTATCTCTAACCACCTATGTTGCCTCAAGTGCATATCCTTTTGCTTGAATAAGTGTTGTAGACTCCTGTGATCCGTGAACTCCTCACATGACACGCTGTGGAGATAGTGCCTCTAAATCATGAGCGCGTGAACAATGGCTGCCAACTCCAAATCGTGCACTGGATAGTTTTTCTCTTTGGGCTTCAACTGACGCGAATCATAAGCAATCACTCTACCCTCCTGCATCAACATACACCCAAAGACAACCTACGAAGCATCACAATAGACTGTATAAGAACCTGCTGCTGAAAGAAAAACCAGAACTGGAGTTGTTGTCAAGGCGGTCTTAAGTTTCTGAAAGCTTTCTTCACATCGTCATACCACCTGAATGGGATACCCTTTTGAGTCAATCTAGTTAAAAGATCTGCGATGGATGAAAAACCCTCCATAAAACGGGATAATAAACAACCAAACCTAGAAAACTCCGGATCTCAGTTGCGGTAGAAGATCGGGACCAACTCTCAACTGCATCAATCTTCTTTGGATCTACCTTAATCCCCACTCTGGACACCACGTTCCTTTAATTCCTTCAACTCCACGAGTGCCATACGATATGGTGGAATAAAGATGGGATGATTGCCCGACACTAAGTCAATACCAAAATCAATATCCCTATCGGATGGCATGCCCGGTAAGTCTACTAGAAAAACATCTAGAAATTCTCTCACTATCGGAACTGACTCGATCGTAGGAGTATGAGCACTAGCATCCCTTACAAAGTCTAAGTATATGAAGTACCCCTTCTCAACCATGCATTGTACCTTCATGAAAGAAATCACCCTACTAGGAACATGGCCCAATAAACCTCTCCACTTCAACCTCGTCAGCTTTGTCATAGCCAACGTCACGATCTTAACATGACAATCCATAATAGCGTGATATGGGGACAACTAATCCATGCCTAAATTAACATCAAAGTCAACTATATTGAGTAATAGAAGGTCAACACTAGTCTCGTAACCCCTGATAGTGACCAAACACAAAATGATAAACTCGGTCTACCACAATAGAATCTCCAACATGGGTAGACACATAAACATGGATACTCTAAGAATCACGAGACATATCCAAATATGAAGCAAAATAGGGTAACATATACGAGTAAGTGGAACTTATATCAAATAAAACATATGCTTCTCTATGACAAACTGAAATAATACTCATGATGACAACATTTGATGCAACAACCTTAGCCCTACCAAGGAAAGCATAACAACAGGCCTAACCTCCCCCTCTATGACATTCTCTACCCGCCTGTCCTCCACCCTTAGCTAGCTATCCAGGTGGAGTAGCAATTGGAGCAACAACCATATCCTGAGTACCCTATGGAGGTCCACTCCTCCAAATCCCTGGGCAATCTCTCACCATGTTCCTAGTATCACCATACTCAAAACAACCTCTTTGCAGGTGTGGCTGCTGGTACTGAGTCTAACCCGGACGGCTAGAATAATTATTGTAAGCACCCAATGCAGAAGGTGCATTGGAAGATGGCTGCCCAAAGTGAGTACTTTGAGGTCCCTGAATAACTGGAGCACTACAAGTAACCTGAAGTGCAGGCTGAACTGGTCGACTGATATAACCTCTGCCATGACGAGCTGAAATTGCAGAGCGAGAACTACTAAATCCTCCTAAATCTTGAGGCCTCTTGGCCTCCCTATCCTCCCTCTCTTAGACACAGATACCATCCAACCTCCAAGTGATCTCCATAACCTGCTAAAATAGAGCATCAGTCTAAAACTCCCGTGCCATTCCAAATCTGCGACCGTAACCAAGCCCTTCAATAAATTTGCGGATTCTCTCTCTAATAGTAGAAACCAAAGAATGTTCATGATGATATAACTTGTTACACCTGATAGCGTACTCAAACACGATTATAGTCCCCTGGCGTTACTGCTCGAACTCTGTGTGCAACGCATCCTTGAGGGTCTGTGGAATGAACTTCCCAAAAACAAATCAGTGAAATGAGCCCAAGTATGTGGCGCTGCGCCAGATGTCATAATCTCTTCATATGTTTGCCACTATCTATATGCCGACACCGTCAGCTGGAAAGTAGTAATATCGACTCCGCTCACCTGCACTATGCCCATAGTGTGTAGAAAATATTTGTCTAGAAAACCATGTGCATCCTCAGAAGATACATAATTGAAAGTAGGAGGAAAATACTTCTTGAACCTCTCAAGCTTTTTCTGCTCCTCCTTTGATGCCACTGTCCTGACCTCAGACTGAATCGCGATCACAAGCTACACCAACATAAAACCCGGAGCCGGTTCAGCATGGGCGTGCTGCTATAGAGTACGAGTGTCTGGTGTCTGAGCTCCTCCCGTAGCCTGAGAAGTAGCTGGTGCAATTGATATCAATCCCGCCTAAGCCAAGGTACCGAACATGCTCAGAAAATGCGCCAAAGTCCCATGAAGTCAAGGGGTAGAAATAGGCGCCTCAGGTGCCTGCTCCCCAAATGGAGCTACTGGTGGCTACTTAGTCGCAGCGCTAGCATGGCTCCTTGCTACAACAAGTGCTACACCTCTACCTCAACCCGTGCCCCTGCTTCTAGCAACAATGACAATAGGGGCAGCATCATTAGTAACTGAAGCTCGTGTCCTCGCTATTTGTGAGAGAATAGAAAGACAAAGACTCAATTTCCGAAATCAATAAATCTGCATGATAAAGAATGAAAGAAGTGAAATTTCCTACTTGTTCTGTAGCCTCTTGAAGATAAGTACAGACATCTCCGTACCGATCCGCAAGACTCTACCAATCTTGTTTATGACTCATAGAACCTATGAACCTAGGGCTCTCATACCAACTTCTCACAACCCAAAATCCCACCTTAAAGATCATGATGCCACATGGTCTCTAAGACTAGGTAAGCCTAACACATAATGAGATTAACATAGCAAAACAACTTGGCTATTAAATAAAAATGGATAAATGACATAACCTAGTCAAAATATGATCAACAGTCATACATCCCAAAACTGGTGGTACAAAGTCATAAGCTCTACTGAGAATATAATAGAAATATCAAAATACAACACTGTTCTTGAATACAAATAACACTAATAAGGAACAACAATAGAAGGCGACTCCAAGGCCTGTGAGGAAAACAACATGTATAACTTGAAGTCTCCACAACTTAGCTCAAACTCTAGCAACCAACACGATTCGAGGTACTTGGATCTGTACAAAAATGTGCAGAAGCGTAGTATGAGTACGCCACCATCGGTACCTAGTAAGTATCAAGATTAATCTCGGTGGAGTAGTGACGAGGTTCAAGTCAAGACACTCACTAGACAATAACCTATGCAGAATATCAATACAAAACCAACAACGAGAAATATAACAAATTAAATAGCAATAAAGAATAGGCATGTAATAACATGGCAGAGTTAACCAAAACATGTAAAACACAAAGTGAAATTAGTTAAGAAAACAATGATATGCTCAAATCATCAAGCCGTTCCAACACTAGAATAACAACAAGAATCACCATGTACCACATAACATGATCACAAATCACAAGTCTCCCTTACGACGTCGCGTGAGCTTCACATTTAAATTATTTTTCCCTATATAGCTTCACGCTCATAAGCACCCTTATCTCCCCGCATGTGTATCACAATGAAGTATTTTCCCTTACTAGCAACACACGCATAAGCCCCCTTATCTCGCCGCATGTGTATACTCCCTTATGTTGTTGTATGCACATCGCATTCACAACACAACAACCAACTGCACCACACATGTATATATTCCACCACATCTCCCAAACAACAATACCAAATACCACAATAATACATACGCACAGCTCAACAACAATATGAGCAGGAATCACAACAATAACATAAGGGTACGGGGAATGAATCAACAATGAAGTGTGGTTCATATAATAACAACTTCCATTTAAGGCATATTAATAGCCTACGGGTCAAATCCAGTTAATTAACATACATACTACCATGTACACACTCATCACTTTATCTACACGTCATTTCACATAGTAGAAGTAATGCAATTAGTCCAAATCCTAAGGGATAATTCTCTTAAACAAAGTTAAGCAAGATACTTACAGTAATTAGGCCAATTCGATACTCTACAAATGTTTTTCCTCAAATAATTCACCTTCTCTTGGCTCAAATATAACAAAAAGCAACTTTATATTATCAAACATTGCAAGAGAAACCAATTTTAATTATTAAAGCTAAAATCTTTATACAATTCCCCAAAAGTCAACCCCGGGCTTGCCCAATCAAAACCTGTGTCGATGGGTTGATCTCGACTATCCATAACCCCACGAGTCCATATATGTCTCTGGTTTTCCAATTAGAGTCCAATTCCACTCTCAAATTTAAAATTTTTATTTTGAGAAACATAATCAAAATTTTCCAAATTTCTCTTCAAATCTCATAATTTAGATGTTAAATACTATGAATAATCATGTTATATAATCAAAATTGAGTTAAAATCACCTAACCAATAGCTTTGTATGAAAATCTCCTCCTAAAATTGTCATGACATAAACCGATGGGCCACGATGGGCACCCGATACCTTACTGAACCGAGTACCAACGTAATGTATCTTTCTTATTACATCATCATATACACGTGACATACGTGCCTAATAGGTCAACATCTTTATTTATAAACTCAAAACATAGGCCGACAAGGCCGTACAATCTTTCACATACACGACATATGTCTACAAGTCTCTAAGAGTACATAATTGTCATGAAGGTCGGGACAGAGCCCCGCCAAACCAAACCATACACATCTAAATCATACCGACCAAACAAGTAACTCCAGAGCAAATGGAGTGCACCAATATCTTCTGCTGAGCTGATCACCTACTTGGAGGACTCTCGACTTTTCTATTGAGACCTGCGGGCATGAAACACAGCATCCCCAGGCAAAAGGGATGCCAGTACAAATAATGTACCGAGTATGTAAGGAATGCAAATCAGTAAATAATAGACATGAGAGAAACATGGAGTAAAAGACTCGACATGTACGTGTGCATAGCTCTGTAAGTCATTTCATTTTTATAATGTCATGCATATGCGTATAAATGTCATACCATGCATAGGTATATGCATTCATAGCATCATCAAGCCTCTGATGGCATCCCATCATATTATTTCGGCCAATGTGGGCGAATCATCAACGTATACCAATTGATCAGGTGGTGATGCGTATATAACGCCATAACCTTTTACAATATTCCATATACATATATACGCGTGTATAACGCCATCTGGTCATGGGTCAATGTATATGTATAAATGCATGAAATGCATAAGAAATACGTTAATAATATTTTCTCGGAATGTCATAAAAATAATATGCCTTAAGAAATACGTTAATAAGATTTTCTCGAAATGTCATAAAAATAATATGCCTGTCGGATAAATTTTATCAAATACGTATTTTTCTGAGACCCTTGAACAGAAGATATAATAATAATTCACATGGAGAATCAAGAATATAGATATCCCTAATATTTCTATGAATAGAGTCATTTATGGAAATTGTGCATTTGCGTATTTTATTCGTGTCATATAGATCATGCCAAAAGAAAGAAGGGATAGCTTTAACATACCTGAGTCGATTCTCTTGACAATCTTATAATACACATTAATTGCGACAAAACATGGAACAAGTCATATGAAAAGCTCGAAGCAATCACGTTGCTATGCAAAGAAAATCTTAACCGAAACCTTTCCTTAAGAACTTAACAACAACGTTGCTATTTGGAAAGTGAATTAACGTTCGTGCTTGAATTGTAAAGTTTCTATGTAAAGCTTGGATTGTAAAGTTTCTGTGTAAAGCTTGAATTGTAAAGTTTCTATGTAACGTTGGTGCTTGAATTGTAAAGAACTTAAAATGGATCTCTTTCCTTAAATGAGTAAGGTGACTCACGTTCAAGACTTGCCCACCTCTCTTACTCTTTCCACCTCTTTTAATGACTTAAGAGTCATTTGGTTAAAGAGTGGCTTGCTGCCACGTTTTTGAGTTTAATCTTTATCCAAAACTTCAATTACTCCACCACTAATTAATTATCAATTAAGTAGGTAATATCCCATTACCCAATAATTAACTAATTACCCACATAATTAAGAATTATTTCCACTTACTTAAAATACTACTCACTTTTCACATACCTTATACACCTTACTATCATGGCCATGTGGTACCTTGTATGGTACTAGTCCATAAATACCGGGTATTTTAGCTTGGGCCGTAGTTTATCCCAAAATGTCAAATTTCGACGAAATTTATTTTCTTCGATTTGCTTACCCTCTCACCTTCACGAATTTACTCATCACTTATTTGAAATAGCATAATGCTTATAAGATCAAAATAATCCCATTCCCGAACTTACAACTATTAACTTACGACAAAACTTTAACGTACGAAAATACGGGATGTAATATCTCATTTTCGAGCTTTCATCAATTTACTCATGGCGTACTTTTATGTACGAAAATATGGGGTGTAACAAAAATTGTCTCCCACCGAGTCTAGGGCTCAAAAATGTGATAAATAAGACTAAGACCTAAAATCCCAACCTTTTGTTCAGATAGTTCTAGATGTCGTAAATGCGACTTGGGTTTCACAAATGCGACCAAATGCAGAAAAACCATCGCAAATTCAGTTCTTGATGATCCTAGGAAATGTCGCAAATGCATCCCAGACTTCGCATTTGTGAACTCATACCCCTTCGCAAAAGCAATCCTATGATCGCAAATCCCTCCCAGGTCCCCAATCGCAAAAGTGATCAAAAGTTTGCAAATGTGAACCCTACATCCCCCAGCCCATATTGCAAATATGATACCCACCTAGAAAATACGAGGTATGTATATGTGAACAAGATCTCGCATTTGCGAGACCTGTAGCATCAACCATGCACCAGCAAAATCTGAACTCTCTCAAAACACTCCGAAACGCGTCTGAAATTCACCCGAGCCCCCAGGGCTCCACACCAAATATCTACACAAGTCTAAAAATATTATATGAACTCGCCCGCATTTCCAAACACAAAAATAACATTCAGAACCACAAATCAGACACTAAAACACATAGGATTCACAATGAAATTCTAGAATCACTAAAATCACAACCAAGTGCCCGATTCCTACCAAATCAACTCAGAATGATGCCAAACTTTACAGGCAAGTTCGAAATAACAAAACGGACCTATTCCATGTCCCGAAACAAAAATATAGATGCGATACCAACAAAGTCAACCCTCAGTCAAACCTATCAACCTTCCAAACCTTCAAGTTTTTCAACTTTCGCCAATTCAAGCCAAAACAACCTAGGAACTTCCAAATCCAAATTCAAACACACGCCTAAGTCCAAAATTACCATACAAAGCTATTAGAATGATCGTAATACCATTTTACAGTCATCTACATAAAAGTTAAACTCCGATCAACTTTTACTTCTTAAGCTTCCAACCAAGGGACTAAGTATCCCAAATCAGTCCAAAACTCTGCCGAAACCAAACGATCCAACTCCGCGAGTCACATAACCAGAAATACACATATGTAAAGCGTCAAATAAGGAAAATGAGGCTAAAATACTCAAAATGACCGGCTCGATCATTACAACATATTTGTGGAAGTTAGAAGGTTTGGAACTTAAGAGATTGATCTTGATCGTTGGTTATTAGTTTTTATATTAATTATGATATTTTGAGCTTTTGGATAGGTTTGAGTAAGGTATTAGGACTTGTTGGTATGGCTGGACGGGGTCCCGAGAGGCTTGGATATTTTTCGAATTGGTTTCAGACCATATGATAATGGTTGGTAGTGCTCGTTCTGGTGCATCGCACTTGCGGAAGTTTAGGGTATATGTTCATCGTCGCAAGTATGACTGGTCTGTTGCTTCTGCAGAGTAGAGGTGAATTGAGAGTTTTTCTTCTGCAGAGGGGTGGTTGTGGGTATGAAGGCGCACCTACAAGGATTGGCAGGCATGAGAGAGATGCGCACCTGTGAAAGGATTGGTTGCACCTGCGAGATCGTAGATGCGACGCATGGGCTGTAGATGTGGAAGGTCGGCAACTTTAGTGAGGCTCACATATGTGAGCTTTGTACCGCATAAGAAGTGTCGTAGATGCAACCCTTTTGTCCGCAAATGCGAGATCATTGACAAACTCTTTATTTTGACGATTTAGCTCATATTTTAATATTGGGAGATTTAGATATCGGCTAGAGTCAATTGTTTGAGAGATTTTCATCACCACTTTAAGGATTTGAGCCATTTGAATATCAATTTGCGAAGGAAGATGTTCTTGGAATATTCTTTTTGCTGGTTCGAGGTAAGTGTCTTGCCTTATTTTGTGGTGAGGGAATGTCCCTCCGGATGTGACTTTATTTAGCTAATTGAAATGTGTGAAAAGCAATGTATATCCTAGGTGACGGGCGCATATGTAGGTGTTTTGTATGATTTCGATTGGAATAAACTTAGGCTTTTATTATGCGTTGATTTGATTACGTGCTTTCTATAATTTATGTTTTTTCTATTTGTGTGACTACGTGAACTCCTTGAATCATGTTAGAGACTATGTTTAGGACTGATATCCTAGTTGCTCATCATACTTATTATTGTACGGCGTACCTGCCTAATCGGAGTTGTAGTTGTACACTACAAACATTTGTATACTTTAGTAGGCTATTAGCTATTGTCTATGAGTATGTGATTTGATATTTGTTATTCGTATACATATATTCTTATATACGTTCTTCTGTGATATAGACTTGTTTGACAACACATGAGTTATCCGTATGGTTGTTATTATTATTGGCACGTGAGTTGTCTGTGCAATATGTAAGTTATCTGTATAGTCGTTATAGTTATTGGTACATGAGTTATCCGTGGTGCATGTGAGTTATCTGTGCAATTGTTATGATTATTGGCACGTGAGTTATCCGTGAAACGCGTGGATAAATCCCCTTAGGGTATGAGACATGTTTCTCTCTTAATGGAGTACACGCGGATTATGGAAACTGAGCAACGTTTTGTTTTTTGCGCATCTTCTCTATTTGTTGTTGTACTTGGTTGATTGCAACATACTGCATATCTTTGCTATATTTTGAACTGTGTATCCTGACTTGTTATACATACATATCTTCTCTATATACTGAATAGTTAGCTATTTACTATGCTTTTGCATGTCTTCTCTATATGAACCATTGACCTTACATGTACTCGATGCCTAGATTCCATTATCATTGCTATGTACATATGTATTCATGAATTGCATAGGTTTGTTTAGTGAGAATCATCAGCCACTCTCACCACTATCTCGCCGAGGTTAGTCATGATACTTATTGAGTGCATGAATCGGTTATACTCATACTACACTATGTACTTAATTGTGCAGATTTATAAGTTGAATAGTTTAGTAGCAAGGATGAACAAAATTTTAGTTGAGAGGGTTATATGTTTGCTTTTAGACGCTAAGCTGTGAGACTCCTTTTGGGTAGAAGCACTTAATATTGCTGCTTATGTTATCAACTTGTCTCATACTGTTTAATTTAATAGTGATGTCCCTAGCAGAGTTTATTCTGGTAAGAATATTTCTTATGATCAATTGAGAATCTTTGGGTGTAAGGTCTTAGTATATGTTCCTAAGGATGAGAGGTCAAAGCTGGATATTAAACCTAGGCAGTGTATCTTCACTGGTTATATTCAAGATGAATTTAGTTATTGTTTTTATGATCCAGTTGAGAAGAAACTTGTTAGAAGTTGTGATGTTGTCTTCTTTGAAGACCAAACAATTGAAGACTTTGACAAAGTTGAGAAGGTTGATTCTTAGAGCAATGAGAGCTTTGTTGATGTTGATACATTTCCTCTGACTATTTCACATGAGAAAAATCTTCAAACTAATAATAATCAAGTTGATAATGAAGATGATAATTATATTCAGAATGACCAACATGATGTTGTTGGTGCTCTAGTTTATGATAATATGGTTGGCTAACAACCAATAACAACTGATGCTCCAGAGAGTTCTCTCACAAGATCTACTAGAGAGAAAATACCTTTATCTCATTCTCCGCCAACTGAGTATGTACTCTTGACTGATGGGAGAGAACCTGAAAATTTTAAAAAGGCCATGGATAGTAAAGAAAAATAAAGTGATTTGATGCTCTGAAGGATGAAATAAAATCCTTGCACGATAATCACACCTTTGATTTGGGTAAGCTACCTAAATACAGAAAAGCTTTAAAAAATAGGTGGGGTTTTTAGGGTGAAATATGAAGATGGAAATTAATTTCTATGGTACAAGGCTAAATTAGTTGTCAAAGGCTTTAATCAGATAAAAAAAGTTGATTTTGATGAGATATTCTCTCCAGTTATGAAAATGTCATCCATTCGTATTGTCATAAGCTTATCTGCAAGTCTAAATTTAGAGGTTGAGCAAATGGATGTTAAACTGCTTTTTTCCATGGTGACTTAGATAAAGAAATTTATATGGAGCATCCATAAAATTTTGATGTCAAGAGAAAAGAAGATCATATTTTTAAGTTGAAGAAGAGCTTGTATAATTTGAAGCAAGCTCCAGGGCAGTGGTACCAAAAGTTTGGTTCTTTTTGGAGTCAACAATACTTCTTCATACCATCTTATTTTATGCAAAAATCTTCTTATAATGGTTTTAGGCAAAATACATAAATGATCCCTTTAAGTTATCCAAAATGATCAGATAGACACATCAACTGACCCAATTACTAATTAGATACTTCTTCTTGACTAAAGTGTGACCTTGTGAACTTCTCACGCTGACATGACAAACTGTGCGCTTTATATTCATCTCATTAAGCGTGAAACTCTTAATATAAAGTTTTCCCTTTTCCTTTTTTAAAATTAACCTTACTATATGTGTATCCCACTTACCTTCATCTTTGCAATTCTCCTTCTTTATCTTTTTTTATCTTTTATGAACTACATGCATTCAGATTACCATGGCAGCCCAAATACTAAGCCAACATAGGAAAATTGGCACCTTATGTTTTGTGCTTTTATCTTCTTATACCTCAAATTGTCCCTACCATATCCACCACTGCCACCACTACTGCCCAAGAAAATCACTTCATTCTGTTACCCCTAGTAAACCCATCCAAAAAAATCTCTCTCCACCATCTTCATTGTTACCAGAAAGGAGGACCTCACATCTTTTAAAAAGTGTCGAGAAATTTCAATGAAGTAGAAGTTAAAAGTTAACTGAAAAGCCCAGATTATCAATAAAATCAAATTACTACCATGTCTAGTTTACTTTTCCTGGGTAAGAGTTCCATTTTATTTGTAAACAATCAAATATTATTTTCGGCGAAGCTCGAGAGCATATTGACAAATTCTTTTTTGGAGAATAACATCAATAATAAAACCTGAAAAATTCAACTGTCACCTCTCCTCCGGCATGTAACCCCTTTCATCCACCATCTCTCCACTTCTCCCTAAAATAACCATTACGATCATCGCTGGCGAAATTCAGAGCACCAACAACCGCCTTTTCTCCTTCCTCGCCTTTTTTCTTAAAAAACTATTTCTTTTGCATAACCAATAGCCATATATGACCGTCGACCCTATTTCCCAAAAATCACCTTTGATCTTAGAAGCCATCATATTTTAACTATGGGATCCAACGGGGAGAAGAGGAAGAAGAAGAAGAAGAAGTAAAGGAAGTGGAAGAACTGCAACAACGGGTTAGGGAAGCTTGGAAGAAGAAGAAGAAAAGATGGGGGAGGGGATGGTTTTCTACTTCTTTAAAAATTTTATTGTTCTTTTTGCATGTCAGCGTGATTGTACTTTATACTTCTGATCTATTGGACTCGACTATCCACAAGGTTGCATTTCAGTGGGGATAAAGTGTCTAATTAGTAACGAGGTCAGTTCAAGTATCTATATGGTCGTTATGAACAAATTAAATAGGTTATTTATGTATTTTGCCATGATTTTATTATTTTATTACTTTATGTTCATGAGATACTTATTATTAGTTATAATGCTGGTAGGATACAAAAGTTGAAGCAAGAGTTGAATAAGTCTTTTGCTAGAAAATACTAAAGTCCAGCAAAATGGATTTTTGGCATGTAGATTATCGGTAACAGATATGTCAAGAAGTTGTGGTTACCACAAGAAACGTACATTCAAAAAGTACTTCATAGGTCAACATGGATAAAGCTAAGGTTGTGAATACACCTTTAACTATGCACTTCAAATTGAGCATGAAGCGGTGTCCTTCCGGTGATTATGAGAAGGATGATATGAAGAAATATCCTTATTGCTCATGTTGTTGGTATTGTGCGCCGTTTTTGTTCAAATCCAGGAAAAGAGCATTGGAATGCGTTGAGGTGGACGTTGAAATATCTTTGTGGAACTTCTAGTTTGAATATGTTATTTAGGACATGAAAGCCTATTCTTTATGGTTTCACTAATTCAAATATGGCTGGTGAGTTGATATTCGCGATTCTACTTCAAGGTACTTGGTTACTTTTACATGGGGAGTTGTGTTTTGGAAATCTAAGTTGCAAAATAATATTATTCTATCTGCTACAAAATTTGAGCTTATTGCTGACGTTGAGGCTTGTGAAGCTTTGCTCTAGATGAAGAGATTTTTGGGGGAACTTGTCTTTGTTCAGGAGAGGTATGTGTTTTATTGTGACTGTTAAAGTAATATTCATCTTAGAAAAAATTCTATAATTCATGGTAAATTTAAACAATTGACGTGAGACACTATTGGATTTGTGAATTTATGTATTCTAACTTATTTGGGCTTGAAAAGATTCACTTATATGATAATAGCTTCGATGTATACATTTAACCTTTGTCAAGAGGAAAGTTTGAAGAATGTTGCTTGATCAACTGGATGACTGTCTCGTCTACATAGTCGAGAGAGGGAGACTTATTGGGTTTTCTGCTTTTTTTCCTTTCTATGTGGATAATAAATACCCACTTTAGACCAGACTACTTTTACTTTTGGCTCATACATTAAAAGACCGTTTAATTCTTATTTGGGGGTTAGAGATATTGAGAAATAGTAGTCATTTTCAATATGAAGAAGGAGAGAGAGTGCAAATTTTTCTACAGAACAATTAGCTTGAGCAGCCAATTTTAAATTTTAATTCCCGCTTTGTTTCTTGTCGGATCGAGCTGAACAAATTGAGTGTTCTTCAAATCTTGATCTTCGAGTGAAAACTGAAAACACACAATTTAGAGTCCTGTAGCTACAGGTTTTGGATAATGAATAGTAGCTACATTATTTTTTTGTTGTGATTTCTCTTTTTTTCTTGACTTACTTTGGTGTATACTTTCTGCTATTGTTGCTCCGTATTTGACATTGATATTGTAGCCATTTTGGATAACTTTATAACTTTCTCACTGATATAGTAGAGCTTTGGCCGCATAATTATTTACTCTTCACATTGAAGAGGTTTTTTCACGTTAAATAATGGTGTCTCTTGCAATTATTTATTTGTCCTGCGTATCACACATCCTTTCTCAGGGAGTATTTTCAACTAAAGTGATATTATTTTGTGAAGGAATTATTATAGTTATTTATGGAGTTGCTACTCGGAATTGAGTTGTGGTGTTCCAGTCATCTTTTGTTGAAGTCCTAGTTAAATGGATGATTTATCTCCTTATTTATGGTCTGCGAAAACAAAAGACTGCATAAGAAATTTTATTGATCGGAAAGATGTGATGCACTCGTGAATCTCATGGTTCTAGAACAATCACTTTTATTAACTCAAACTTGGCTTAAAAATTAATATTGGTATTGTATGTTTATGGATTTTTCGTCTTTTGCCTATGTTTATTTTTAATTGCTTAGTTATTGAAATTATGGAGAGATATTTTTAACAATTCATGCAAACGTGTCCCTGTCTTATTAGTGTGTTATGATCACGTCATGTGAACGTTTACATAATCAAGACAATATTATATCATTTAGTCGGTTCGATCAAGTCGCGTGAATGCGTTCTTGCCACTTCTATTAACTTTTATGACCATGTCACGCTAACATGTAAATAGTCAAAGACAGCTTATTAAAGTATGCCTAAATTATTTTATTAATTTTTGGAGTTGCTTTGATATCTATTAATTTATAAGGGACGTGCTATTTTATGACTTTTCAAGTTGGGCCACGGCAGAAAAAGGACTTAATGGCCCAGAAACTCATTCAATTCATCATATAATCTATAGAAATAAGCCCAAATGATATTAATGCATTTATTACCCAAATCGATCTCATGTAAACGTCCAATTTAAATCTATTTTCAAGACATTAGCATATAGCCTAATAACGAATTAATAATTAGGCCCAAAACCTCTTTTCATTTAACCAATTAAACTCCAATACCAAGGAACAATTCAAAGTAGAATCTCGTAATGTAATCACCAACAACATTAACTTAAAAATCAATCATACTAACGAGGACAACGTTATGACATACTCACAGTAACAGTCAATCTAGCTAAAATCAAACATTGAGAATTTTAAAATAATGCATTCATGGCATAATAAAAATAGTAGTGTAAAAGATTGGACCTTTAACGAGTAACAACTTTCAATATATCAAAATGTCTCCAATTGATAACAAAGAAAAGTTAGGTTTTATGGTAGCAGGATGGTGGCTGGTTTCATATGTTAAAGGTTAGTTTTGGTGTTTAAAAGTTAATTTTTAGCGTGAAAATAGATGGTTTTGAAGCTGCTTCCATGATGGTGTTACACGACCTTAGAGTGGGGGTTAACATGCGGTTTGTGCTGGTTTTAATTGTAGATTTTGTGTGATGTTTTAATGAAGGTTTATGGCGGATTTTATATGATGTTTAAGCTATGCTTTAATGGTGAACTTTTGCACGGGTTTTTGCTGGAGTTTCAGTGATGGTCCTTGAAGAAGAAAGAGGTGATTCGATGCTGTTGTGTGTGGGTCTTGCGGCTGGAATGCTTTTTAACTACTAAGATCCTAAATTTATTTTTGTCTTAGGCTCTTAGCTCTAGCTTAGGTCTAAAGGTGCTCCTCCAAGAGTTCATTCATGGAATAAAGGTGTAATGACCCGATCGTTCATTTTATGTATTTGAGCCCCGTTTTTCTTTTTTGAAGTTTCTCGTATGTGTATTTATGTTTTTATGGCTTGCGGGAATGGTTGATTTCGTTTCGAAGAAGTTTTGAATTGATTTGGATCCTTTGCTTCTTGGTTAAGAAGCTTAAGTTGGAAATGTTAACTTAGGTTTTACTTTTGTTAAAACACCCTTGAAAATGTGTTTTGATGGCTTCGATAAGTTAGTATGATGATTTTGGACTTACACGTATGCCCGAAATTGAATTTGAAGGTTCCTAGGTTGATTTAACTTGTTTTGCCGAAGGTTGGCTATTTGAGATTTAGAAATTTCCATAGGTTTGACGGTAGGTTAAATTTATGGATATCGGGTTCGGATTTTAGTTTTACGACTTAGAATAAGTCCGTTTTGCTATTTGGAAATTGTCTGTAAAATTTGATTTCATTTCGAGTTGGTTTGATAAGATTTAGACACTTGGTTGTGATTCTAGAGGTTCTTGAGTTTTGCTTTTTAATTTCATGTGGTTTAATGTTCGATTCATGGTTGCAAATGTTATTTTGGTATTTTGATTGCGCGAGCAAGTTCGTATGATACTTTTAGACTTTTGCGGATATTTGGTGTGGAACCCCGAGGGCTCGGGTGACTTTCGAACGTATTTCATATTGGGTTGAACTCATTTTCAGGTTGTTGGTGCTCCAGTTATCACAATTGCGAGCACCAACATCATAATTGTAAAGTGGACAGGAGGGGAGGGGGTAGGTATCGCAATTGCGATGCAGTACTCGCAATTACAAAGAAAGGCTTGGGATGGGTAAGGTCGCATTTGCGACCATTTGGTCGCATTTGCGGAAGGGACAGACTTTGCAAATGCGAAGTGAGAGTCACATTTGCGACATTTCCTTGGGCTGTCAGAGGTCGCATTTGCGAGTCCTTGTTTGCATTCGGGGACATCAAGGTATATTTGCTTGATACTCGCAGGTCTTAGAGTCACCTTCTGATATTGTCTTTACTACTATTTATCTTCTATCACAACTGTATTGTATTTAGAGATTCCTAGTGTACTTCATTAGAGCTTATGACTCTACCATCGGTTTTGTGGATTACATGACTGTTGTTCCATTTTGGTTTTATTATAATATTTATCAGTTTAATATAATATCTTACTCGTTATTTTTGCTGAATTCTCAATGCGTGTTAGGCTTACCTAGTCTTAGAGACTAGGTGCTATCACGATTTCTAAGGTGAGATTTTTGGTCGTGACTAGTTGGTATTAGAGGTCTAGGTTCATAGGTGCTACGAGTCATAGGAAAGTTTAGTAGAGTCTTGCAGATCGATATGTAGACGTTTGTACTTATCTTCGAGAGGCTGCAAAACTATTAGGAAATTCCACTACTTTGATTCCTTATTGTTCGGATTTGTTGATTTCCAAATCTGACCTTTGTCTTTCTATTCTCTCACAAATGGTGAGGACACGCAATACTAGATTAGATGATCAGACACCCGCGCCCCTGCTAAAACTGCGAGAGGCCGGGGCCGGGGTGGAGGTTGAAGAGGGGCGCATGCTGCAGCTAGAGCACCTACCCGAGTAACGACTTATGAGCCACCAGTAGCTCCGGTTAGGGGAGAGGCACCCGAGGTGCCTGTTGCTGCCCTTGGATTCCAGGAGACCTTGGCGCATTTGCTGAGTATGTTTGGTACTTTAGCTCAGGCGAGATTGATCCCAATTGCACTAGCTATATCTCAGGCTGGGGGAGGAGCTCAGAGTCCTGCGTCCCGTACTCTAGAGCAATGGGTCCATGTTTATCAGGTCCCGGGAGTTATTCCTGCATATCCCCGTATTCCGGTTCAGCCTGAGGTCAGGCCAGAGGCATTAGAGTAGGAGCAGAGGAGACTTGAGAGGTTCAAGAAATATGGTCCTCCTACTTTTAGTGGCACGGTTACTGAGGATGCATAGGGTTTTCTAGACAAGTTCCACCGTATTCTCCGCACCATGGGCATTCTGGAGGTGAGCGAAGTCGCCTTTACTATATTTTAGCTGTCAGGGCAGCATATAGGTGTTGACAGGCTTATGAGGAGGGTAGGCTAGTTGATGGAGTGCCACTAACTTGGGCTCAGTTTTAAAATATATTTTTGAGGGAGTTTGTTCCCACACCCTCCGGAATACGTGGCACACGGAGTTCGAGCAGCTGCATAAGGGGACTATGACGGTGTCAGAGTATGCCATCAGGTTCAATGAGTTGTCCCGTCATACACCTGCTTTGGTTTCTGCAGTCAGAGAGCAAGTCTGCAGATTTATCAAGGGGCACAATTTCGGTCTTAGATTCAGTATGGCTCAGGATTTGGAGATGGATACTCCATTCTAGTAGGTTGTGGAGATTACTCTGGAGGATTTAGTGGTCCCCTTGCTGCAGCTCGTCATGACAGAGGTTATTCAAGTCAACCAATTCATTTAGCACTTCCATCTACTCGCAGTGCTCCAGCTATCCGAGGTCTCAGATCGCCTATTGGGTACATCCACTTTCCAGTGCACCTCCTGCACGAGGTGCCATCAGCGGTCAGTTTAGTCGACTGGGTCAGACTCAAATCCAATATCCACACCCGCAGAGAGGTTGTTTTGAGTGTGGTAATACTTGGCATATGGTGAGGGACTGTCCCGGACTTAGGAGGGGTGTACCTTCATAGACTCCACGGATTCCATAGGCTCCACAGTCTATGGTTGCTACTCTAGTTGCTGCTCCACCTGTACCGCCAGATAGGGGTGGAGGTCAGGAAAGTAGAGCTTGTCCAAGAGAGAGAGGCCAAGCCTGTTGCTATGCTTTTCCGAGTAGGACTGGGGCTGTTTTATTGGATGTTGTCATCACAGGTATTGATCTGGTCTGTCATAGGGATGCATCAGTTTTATTTGTTTTGGGTTCCACTTATTTGTATGTGACATCTTACTTTGCTCCATATTTGGATATATCTCATGATTCTGTGAGTGCTCTTGTATATGTGTCTATGCCTGTGGGAGATTCTATTATTGTAGACCGTATTTATCAGTCATGTTTAGTCATTAGCGGGGGTTATGACACCAGAGTTGACATTATTCTACTCAGTATGGTGGACTTTGATGTGATATTGGGCATGCATTGGTTGTTTTCCTATCACGATATTCTGGATTGTCACATCAAGATCGTAATATTGTCTATGCCAGGGTTGCCGCGGTTGGAGTGAAGGGGTACATTGGATTATATTCCTAGCAGGGTGGTGTCTTTTCTAATGGCCCAATGAATGGTTGAGAAGGGATGTGAAACATATCTATCCTTTGTGAGGGGTGTAAGTGCTGATACTCCTACTGTGGAGTCAGTTCTGGTACTGAAAGATTTCTCAGATGTGTTTTCAGCAGACCTACCAGGCATGCCTCTCGATAGGCATATCAATTTTGGTATTGACCTGGTGCCGGGCACTCAGCCCATTTCTATTCCACCATATCGTATGGCACTAGTGGAGTTGAAGGAATAAAGGAACAACTTCAGGAATTGCTTGATAAGGGATTCATCCGGCTAAGTGTCTCGCCTTAGGTGTAACACCCCGGAAAAATTTCGAAGTACTTAAGTGTAAAGCCCCAAAACATTTCGCAAATAAATTCAAGCTTCTGTGGTGCCGGAGTAGGCTTACGTGTTTGAGGATTGTATAAATTTGAGATTCTTATATGTTTGACGATTGTATAAATTTGAGCTTAAGGCTTATATGTTTGAGGATTGTTATGCCGCGGCTCAGACCTTTTGGGTTGGACAATGCACTGAGGAGTAAAGGAAAGTTTTTGGCTGAGAAATGCATTTCTGTGGTCCATTATGCGATCGGAGAATCACTCTACGGGCCGCATAATGGCCGCAGAGTGAGGCAGGTATGGGCAGGTTTGGATGCCATTCTGCGATCGACTATGCGACCGCAGAACTGTTCTACGGTTCATTATGCGATCGCAGAATAGGTCTGCGGGCCGCATAGTGACCGCAAACCCTTGCAAATATTTTTCTAGTTTTGGATGCAGGTTGTTCCATAGCAGGCGACACTAATCAGTGATAGCCGTACACTCTCTTCCCGGTAGACTTGGTGAGCCTCACTTTAATTTGGGGTCATGTATCTTTTGTTCCTTATGTATTGTGTTTGAGGTATAGTCGAGGCCTTGTTGTCGACATTATCATAATACTCTTTTGTACCTATTAGAAGCTCCGTAGGCATAGTCTGGGTTTGAATTACTATATCCACTTCAAACTAGTTATGTTGTGTTTGAATTACTATATCCACTTCAAACTATGAAAAATATGTGTGAAATTTGAGACTTACAAAGGGAAGTAACTAATGGTAAGAAATTGGTATTGCAGACATGATTCCTTTATTGTTTGACTATTGAAAATATGTAGTATCCTTATTCATGGATGAGTTTGGATAGAAGAAATTCTAATAGGCTTGCTCGGTCGGGTTCACTCGGTTGAGCGTCGGCCGCGCTCCCCGAGTTTGGTGCGTGACAAACTTGGTATCAGAGCCTAATATTTTAAAGTGTCCTAGGATGTCTCAGAGCCGTGTCTATTAGAGTCCTTATTATCGACGTGTTGCCGACTACATCTATAATTAGGAGGATACATGGGCATTTAGGAATAATACCCTTCTTTCATGTCATTAATCGTGCGATAAAGCTGATTGTAAGAATGTTCCTTCGTTAACTCGTGCTTTACTCTAACTTTCAGTATATGACGCCTAAGAAGAAGGGAAAAACTAGCCAAAGAGCCAATGTCACCCCAGGAGTGGCAGTTGATTCTATATTTAATGATGCGGGTGAGCACCCAAGGAGTGAGAATATTCCTCCAGTTACTACACTCCCCGATTCTACTACGACTGATCAGACCGCACCTATCCCTACACCTACTGATGGTGCAACGGTCCGTCCAACTGATATACAAGTTCCACCTCTAACTCCAGCTTCTGATTCCGGTGTTTTGGATGGGGATCTTAGGGGAGCCATACAAATGGTGGCTCAAATAGTGGCTTCCCAGGCCCAGAGATCAAATGTTGCACCCATTTCTTCTAGTTAGCTAGGGGATTCTGCTAGTTTTAGGGTGAACATGTTTCTTCAGTTAGATCCTCCAGTGTTTACGAGTACTAATCCCGAGGAGGACCCTAAGACTTCATTGATGAGATGAACAAGATTCTCCGGGTTATGCATGCTACAGAGACGGAGGGAGTGGAGTTAGCCTCCTACCATCTGAAAGAGGTGGCATATTCTTGGTTTGAGCTATGGGAGGAGTCCCGTGAGGAGAGAAGTCCTCCGACAAGGTGGAGTGAGTTTACTGATACTTTCATTGACCATTTCTTGCCTGCCGAGACTAAGGCTGCCCGTGCCGCTGAGTTTGAGGGCCTGGGGTAAGGTAGCCTAAGTGTGTGGGAGTACCATATGAAATTCGCGCACCTGTCCAAGTATGCTATTTACTTGTTTCCCACTTTGGAGGCTAGAGTGCGCCAGTTTGTGCAAGGACTTAGTCCCTTGATAATTAAAGAGGCCGCTACGACTGCCTTGAATTTGGATATAAATGGAAAAATGGTGGCGTCCGCTCAAGCTATGGAGGATCGAAAGTTAAAAAGAAAGACAGAGCAAGATAATAACAAAACAACCCGATCCGTGGGAAATCTTAGTGGCTCCTACAGTGAGGGTAATGGTGGAAAGGCATTACATAAGAGAGTGTCATCCTGACCCACGCAGTCAGTTGCTCAGTCTTCAGCTAGAGCATTACCATCATGGCCTGATCAGCAGCGACGGGGCCATAGTAACCAAGGCAACAAGGGATATAATCAGCAGGTCCAGTCAAGTGGGGATTATCAGCTGCAGCAGAGGCCCCGATGTCCCAAGTGTAGGAGGCGTCATTTGGGGGTGTGCCGACGCGGTACAGATGAATGTTTTGGGTGCAAAGTCAAGGGCCATTAGCTAAGGCACTGCCCCAACAGCCAAGGGACAACAAGTAAGTACCTCAACCCCTTTTTCCCTTGTTTTGTGATGTGTGTGAATGTGTGTAACCATAGACTTTCATGCGATATATGCTTGATCATGAGATGGTACTTCCTTATATGTTTCGACCTCCAACCACGGTAAGTTTAACTCATACGGTAATGATGATGTGCGATGGAAATAGGTTTTGGTAGGGGGGATTAGAGGTGTTAACCCAAGGTTATAACGCGACTTAAGTGATTAGGAAGGACGTCTAACGGGAGTGTTCATATAAGAGAAATATGTGGGTGAAGGTGTATGCATTTAGTCACTCTATAGGCATATGGGCATAAGCTTTCGCATATAAGAAAACATGATTTGCATGTCATATTTCAATATCCAAGTGTGGGAAGACGTGTTCAGAATGATGCACGAATGTTGTATGAGGCTAAAGGTCGATGCTAGAAATTTAAAGATCATGTTTCGTATTGTCTCTTAAAAGTAGAGATTCGGGAAGAGCAAGCAAAGTTGTGAGGTTCCCACAAATATGTACTCTATTATGACGAATCATGGCTGGGTCAAGGAGTGGGTACAAAAATGTATTTTTAGTAGTATAGGACAAAGGAAGGTCGTGATTATCGTGTATTGGGTTATTATTCCACCGGGTTGTGTGTCGTGTGGCGGGATAAGAAAGTTGCCCATGGATGGTCCAAATATGGGTGTGGCAGAGTTAATAGGGGACAAAATCCGTTCGCTAATTTATGAAGAAAGTCAACATCATCACAGAATTGTTGTGTTAAAAGAATGCTAGGCATTTACTTTCTACGAGTAACGTCCAAACTTGTACAGTGTATGCAAATGCTCCAACTGGTAAAATAATGCCTAGGATGTCATAATTGGTGTTGTTTTCAAGTCTGTGGTACAATGTAGTGTTATCTATATGTTGTTAGGATTGGTTTCTGGGATTCTCTGATAGGTGGATAGACCCAGTTACAGTGGAGACTCAGGCAAAAGTTTTGGAAATTTAGGGAGCTAATAAAAAATTTGAAACTGCTGGTGTGTGAGAATTAACAGTTGAGCCACACTGAATGCTAATGATAGATTTTGAGCCATATTAGAGGAGGAATGATCCTAAGCGGGGGAGAATGGAACACCCCAAAAAAATTTTGAAGTACTTAAGTGTAAAGCCCCGAAATATTTCCCAAATAAATCCAATGTTTCGTGGTGCCGGAGTAGGCTTACGTATTTGAGGATTGTATACTCAGGGTTGGACAATGCACTGAGAAGTAAAGGAAACATTTTGACCGAGAAATGCATTTCTGCGGTCCATTATGTGACCGCAGAATCACTCTGCGGGCCGCATAATGGCCGCAGAGTGAGACATGTATGAGCATGTTTTGATGCCATTCTGCGATCGACTATGCGACCACAAAACTATTATGTGGTTTATTATGCGACTGCAGAAAAGGTCTACAGGTCGTATAGTGACCGTAAACCTAGTAAGATGTTTTTCTAGTTTTGGGGCACCAGTTCTGCGATCGCATATGTGACCGCATACCCTGTTCCGGAGCTTCATTTTTGAATTTTTATAACCTGACCCTACTTCATTAAATACACGCAAAGGACCATTTTTGAGCAAAAACTTTGATATTTTAGAGAGAAGGGAGAGTGTTTTAGAGAGAGAGGAAACCCAATTTTCATCAATCTTTGCTCAAATCTTGGAAGATTAACAAGGAAAACCCACAAGGTCTTCATCCTAAATACTGAAGTTGCTAAGAAGTCCGAAACATTTTAGAGTTTAAGGAAGCTCCATTGAGGTATGTTGGCTAAACTTTCTCTCTTAGAATTTAATTCCATGATGTTCCTGTAAGTTTCAAGTATGGTTGTCTCAAGTTCCTTTTTCTATATTCCGAGTTGTTCCCAATAGATTCGATTGTCCCGAATAAGCAAAGTGAAGAGAATTGTGTAATCAAAACTTGTTTCGAATGTTCCTATCACATTATGTTATCCTTTGGAAATGTATTCAAGAATGATATGTGTATTAAAATACTATGAGTTTGAGTCGTGTTCCAAATGAAGGTTATGATGCCAAATTGTGTGAGAAAACATCTATGTGCCTAAGACTTTTAATTGCTCACATGTGTACTAAAAACATTGATTTATATTGCCTTGTTGTTGTTGATTACGATGATGATGTTTGAAAGTGAAAAGGGTGAGTATGGAATACCAAATGTGGCCACCGTGCCCAGAATGAGAATTACATATGTGGCCAATAGTGCTAATGAAATGAAAGAATGTGTGAACATTATGAGATGAATTTTAGCTCATTTACATAATAATGTCATTAATGTCTTATGATCACCCGTGGCTAGTACAAGTAAGCGATAGTATGAACATGAATTATGGTCATTTGCCAAAACGGGAATAAAGTTATGAAACCCTATGGATGGTCTATGAAACACATAGGTATATTGTGTTATGAAATAATGTGGACGGTCTATGAAATGCATGGGTATATTGTGTTATGAAATCCTGTGGACGGTCTATGAAACGTATAGGTATATTGAGTTATGAAATCCTGTGGACGGTCTATGAAACGCATAGGTATACTGTGTTATGAAATTCTGTGGATGGTCTATGAAACGCATACGTATATTGTGTTATGAAATCCTGTAGACGGTCTAAGCAACTCATAGGTATATTGTGTTATGAAATCCTGTGGACGGTCTATGAAACACATAGGTATATTGAGTTATGAAATCCTGTGGACGGTCTATGAAATTCATAGGTATATTGTGTTATGAAATATTGTGGGCGGTCTATGAAACACATAGGTGCTTTGAGTATGAGATGTATAGGTATACTGTATGAATTAACACTATGGACGGTCTATAAAACGCATAAGTGTATAATAGGATATATGAACACTAAAGACGGTCTAATGAGACGCATTATTAATACAGACAATAGGTGCCACTTTCGTTGTCCTCGTTTGTATGTGTTGTTTCAATTGCATTATATTATGTGTTCCACATATAGATCATATGGTTCGGGTGATCCTAAAAGAAGTTTTGAATGATGCACGTATAATAAGGCTTGATATTTGAACCTACACGATATTTTGTAGTCTTTTGATGTACTTTAAATCCCTCTTATTTGAGTTACCATATTATTTTTAAATGTTGTTCTATCTTCCTTTCATATGAGTACTATTCCATATGTACTCACATCCCTTTTTCCGGGGGCGCTGCATCTTTTAGTGGATGCAGCTGATTCCATAGCAGGTGGTACTGATTAGTGATAGTGGTACACTCTCTTCCCAGCAGACTTGGTGAGCCCCACTTCATTTTGGTGTCATGTATCTTTTGTTCCTTGTGTATTGTGTTTGAGGTATAGCTGGGGCCTTATTGTCGGCATTATCATAATATTCTTTTGTACCTATTAGAGGCTTCGTAGACATAGTATGGGGTGTATATTGGTACTGGGGAAGTCAAATTAGTTATGTTGTGTTTGAATTACTATTTCCACTTCAGACTATGAAACATGTGTGTGAAATTTGAGACTTAAAAAGGGAAGTAAATAATGGTAAAACATTAGTATTGCATACATGATTACTTTATTGTTTGATAAGCAAAAATATGTATTATCCATATTCATGGATGAGTTTGGGCAGAAGGAAATATAATAGGTTTGCTCGGCCAGGTTCACTCGGTTGAGCACCGGTTGCGCTCCCCGAGTTTGGGGCGTGACATTAGGGTACTCCAATTTTAATTGTGAAGAAGAAAGAAGGCTCTATGAGGATGTGTATTGATTATAGGAAGTTGAACAAGGTCACAATCTAGAACAAGTACCCACTACCGTGTATTGATGATCTGTTCGACAAGCTTCAGGGTGCACGAGTATTCTCGAAGATTGACTTGAGGTTGGGGTACCATCAATTGAAGATTCAGGATTCAGACATTCTGAAGACGTCCTTTAGGACTCGCTATGGTCACTATGACTTTTTAGTGATGTCATTTGGGCTGACCAATGGCCCAACAACCTTTATGCACTTGGTAAACATTGTATTACATCCATATCTTGATTCATTCATCATCGTGTTCATTGACTACATATTGGTGTATTTTCGCAGTCATGAGGTTCATGAGCAGCACTTGAGGATCGTGCTCCAGACCTTGAGGGAGAAACAGCTATATGCTAAACCACTCAAGTGTGAGTTTTGGCTTGATTCGATGGCAATATTTGGCCATGTGGTGTCTAGTGAGGGTATTAAGGAGGTTTCGAAGAAGATGGAGGAAGTTCATAGTGGGCCTAGATCGTCTTCTGCTATTGAGATCCGGAGTTTCCTAGGCTTGGCCGGGTATTATCGCTATTTTATGGAGGGGTTTTCATCCATTGCAGCTCCTTTGAACATATTGACTCATAAGGGTACCCCGTTCATGTGGTCTAACGAGTGTGAGGAGAGATTTCAGAAACTTAAGACTGCCTTGACCACAGCTCCAGTTCTAGTTTTGCCTTCAACATCGGGTTCTTATATAGTTTATTGTGATGCTTCGCAGATTGGCATTGTGTGTGTATTGATGCAGAAGGGTAGAGTGATTGCTTATGCTTCGCGTCAGTTGAAGCCCCATGAGAAGAACTACCTAGTACATGATTTAGCGTTGGCAGCCATTATTCATGCATTGAAGATTTGGAGGCACTATCTCTACGGCGTGTCTTGTGAGGTATTTACAGATCACATGAGTCTACAACACTTGTTTATGAAAAAGGATCTGAACTTGAGGTAGCGAAGGTTGCTAGAACCATTAAAGGACTATGATATTACCAATCTTTATCATCCCAAGAAGACCAATGTGGTGGTCGATGCCTTGAGTAGGAAGGCTAAGAGCATGGAGAGTCTTGCTTATATTCCGGTTAGAGAGAGACCATTAGCATTTGATGTTCAGGGTTTGGCCAATTGGTTCGTGAGGTTGGATATTTCGGAGCCTAACTGGGTTCTTGCTTGTGTGGTTTCTCGGCCTACCTTGTATGAGCGCATAAAAGTGCGTCAGTATGATGACCCCCATTTGCTTGTCCTTAAGGACACGGTGCAGCACGGTGATACGAAAGAGGCTTCTATTGGAGATGATAGTGTGTTGAGGATACAGGGCCGGATTAGTGTGCCCAATGTGGATGGGTTGCGTGATTTGATTCTTGAGGAGGCCCATAGTTCGCGGTATTCCATTTATCCGGGTGCCGCAAAGATGTACCAGGATTTGAAGTAACACTATTGGTGGAGAAGAATGAAGAAATATAGTGTGGAGTATGTGGCTCGGTGTTTGAACTGCCAACAGGTAAAGTACGAGAATCTAAGACCGGGCGGTTTGCTTCAGAGACTTGATATTACAGAGTGGAAGTGGGAGCGTATCACCATAGAGTTTTTGGTTGGACTTCCACGGATCTTGAGGAAATTTGATGCAGTATGAGTCATTGTGGACAAGTTAACCAAGTTTGCACACATCATTTCGGTTGTGACTACCTACTTTTTAGAGCAGTTGGCTCAAGTTTATATTCGTGATATTGTTAGCCTTCATGGTATACCGGTGTCTATTATCTCAGATTAAGGCACATAGTTTACATCGCATTTCTGGAGAGCCGTGCAGTGTGAGTTTGGCATATAGGTCAAGCTGAGCATGACATTTCATCCCCAGATGGACGGGCAGTCCAATTGCACCATTCAGATCTTGGAGGACATGTTACATTCCTGTGTTATGGATTTTGGGGGTTCATGGAATCAGTTCCTACCGCTCGCATAGTTCGCCTACAACAACATCTACCAATAGAGTATTCAGATGGCTCCTTATGAGGCCTTATATAGGAGGTGATGTCATTTTCCAATTGGTTTGTTTGAGCCGAGGGAGGCTAGGTTGTTGGATTTTGTTCGGGATGCCTTGGAGAAAGTTAACTTGATTCATGATCGGCATCGTACAACACAATCCAGGCAAAAGAATTATGTTGATCGAAGGGCTCGTGATGTAGCATTCATGGTGGGAGAGAGAGTTCTACTCAGAGTTTCACCTATTAAGGGTGTGATGAGGTTTGGGAAGAACGACAAGTTGAGTCCTAGGTATATTGGTCCTTTTGAGATGCTTGAGAGGGTTAGTGAGGTGGCCTACAGACTTGCATTGCCACCCAGCTTATCGGGAGTTCACCCGGTGTTCCATGCTTCTATGCTCCAGAAGTATTTTGGTGATCCATTACCTGTATTATATTTTAGCTCAGTCCAATTGGACAAGGATTTGACTTATGTTGAGGAGTCGGTGGCAAATGCAAACTCTGCATTAGAGTCCCAAAAGTCACAAATGCGCCTCTTAGATCGCATATGCGGCTAGTTCGCAAATGCGAATCCTTTCCTCGCACTTATGAGATTACTCATCCAAAGCCCCTGCTCGCAAATGCAATGCCTTGATTGCAAAAGCGAGGCTCGTATTTCCGAGCCAGAACTTGCAAATACGGGATCTGCAGACCAGCACCAGACACAACACTACACCAGTAGTCCTCAAACTATCCAAACTCATCTGAAATACGTCTGAAACTCATCCGAGCCCCTCGTGCTCCAAACCAAATATGCACACAAGTGTAATAACAACATAAGAACTCGCTCACATGATCAAAAAATAAAAATAACATCTAAAACTACAAATTCAACATCAAAATGAATGAAATTCAAAGGAAAACTCAAGAACATCTAGAATGGCAACCAAGCGTCCGAATCCTATTAAACCAACTTCGAATTATACCAAATTTTGCACACAGGTTTCAAATAGAAAAACGGACCTATAACAAGTCCCTAAACCAAAATCCAAACCTGATAGACATAAAGTGAACATACGGTCAAGCCTAGGACCTCTGAATTCAATTCTCGGCATACTCCGAAGTCCAAAATTACAATACGGACCTATCAGAATTGTCAAAATACTGATCCAGGATCGTTCACACAAAAGTTTTACCATAGTCAACTAAAGTTATTTTTAAATATTCTTCAAATTTTAACGTACAATATTTTCGGAAAAAAGATACGGGTTGCGCATTGAAATGAAGAAACATTAAATGAATCTAATAGAGGTCTTGGAACACCGAAATAAGTGCTAGTATTCTAAACGACCTATCGGGTCATCACAAAACTAAGATTAAGAAATGTCTCTCTATAATGACATTACCGGTTTTGGAGCATTTGCATTCCATTCATTTGTTTAAGGTCTTGAGTAGATTCATATGATGTATTATGGCTTGTGTGTATAGTTGGTTTTGGTTTTTAAGTTGTTCGGAATTCATTTGGAAGAATGATTCTCAATTTAGTAGTTGGAAGTTGGAAGTGTTGACCAAGTTTGAATTTTTTATATTTTACCTCGGATCATAGTTTTGATGGTTCCTTCATTTCTCAATGGTGATTTTGGACTTGGGCATCCCGAATTTGAGTTCCGGTATTCCTATATGGTTTTGAGGCTAATGGCTGCTTTCCATCATCGACCCATGACCCCTTGGACGCACCCCGTGGCATCCCGGCAAGCCTCCCAACGCTTAGCGCCACGGTCGGCCCCGTGGTCTCGGCAGCGCCAAGTGACAAGTGCACATGTGCCTCTGTCGTCCCACCGATAATCATTGCCAGCACCCAGCGGCTGGCGAATGCCATCAATGTCGCGCATACCGACAATACCACACACACAAACCATCATGTTGCCAATAGCGTTGCACGCACAGACAGTGCCCCGCGCGCAGATCCAATGCCAAGCACCAGCACCCAGCCGCTGGTAGATCCAAATAGTGTCGTACGCACCCACAGAAATGCGCGCGCAGACCCTGATGCTCAAGACAAAGTTGCTGCCATCTGACTTACTTCCACAGTGTAGAAGACTGAGTCCTTTTCATTGTAATTATAGAGTAGTTTTACTTCATTCATTTTTAGTGTGCTTCTACAGCTTTATTAGGTCAACTCATGTAACTTTGGTTTATTGTTTTTAAGCATTAATAAGGGGGACCAAAGCATTCAAATATTTAAGCATTCAAACAATTCTCTGTATTGGTGTCTCTCCCCCCCGACATCGCATAGCATCTTGTAATAGCTATAGCTGAAAGTTAGAATTTTGAGGGTTTGGAGAGTCGATAGGTTTGAACAAAAGTTGACTTTGTTGTTATTGATGTCCATTTAGGATTTCGAGCCTTGAAATAGGTTCGGTATGGTTATTTGTGACTTGTGTGTGAAATTTGGTTTCATTTCAGATTGGTTTGGCTTGAATCAGACGCTTGGTTGATGTTTAAAGTTTATGAACTTAAGAGTTTGATCTTGATCAATGATGCATGATTTTGATGTTATTTGTGCATGATTTGGGGCCTCGATTAGGTTTGTGTTATGGTTTGGGACTTATTGGTATGTTCGAACGGGGTCCCGAGAGGCTCGGGGTGAGTTTTGGACCATGTTGGATGATGTTAGCATTGCTGATTTTCTATTGTTTCTGATGTCCTTCGCAATCGCGAAGGACTAACGGTGATCGCATAATGCTTTTTGGAGCTAGGTCAGTTTGTGCTTCGTGTTCACGACAGAGGGTCGCGTTCGCGTTGGTTGGGCGATTCGTGGTTTGCGTTCGCTTCAAGATGTAGCTTTCGCATATGGATATCGCATTCGCGATGGTGTGCAGTCTTGGTAGATGTTGTTTATTGCATTCACGGGGGGGACGCCACAAATGCAAAGGCTTATTTCATGGAAGTGCATATAAGTAGTTAAGGTTGGCAAGACTGCCTGATATGGGCAGCTGTTGATGGGCATGGATTGTGGCACTACGGCATGCGGCTTAGGTGCCAAGGCATGACAAGACCTTGGCATTGGCATGGCCATGACAAGGCAAAGGCAACGGGAAGCAAAAACATAGCAAGGGCTGGAAAAGCTAAGGTAGGGCATGGCAAGGCAGATGGGCATGGGCAAGGCAGTGTCATGAGTTAGTTGCGCATGCGCACAAGGCATGCTGCATACTGGCGTGGCGCTTTAAGTTCATTTTATCATATTTTGAGATTGAGAGCTCGGAAGCAGCACTAGGATTGTGGTAAGTGTTCTTGACTCAGTTTTGATTGTTATTCATGATTCAATCTTTGATTTTGGCATTTGATTAATAAATCCAAAAGAGAAATTTCGAGTTTTGGCAAAACTTTTCTAAAGTGAATAATTGGGTTTTGAAAATTGATTCGGAGTCAGATTTGGATGAAACTTGTATGGTTGGACTTGAATTCGAATGGGTTTTCAGAACTTGTGGGTTTTGTCAGGTTCCGGGGTGGGGGCTAGGGTTGACGTTTTGGTTGACTTTGAGTATTGATTAAAGATCTGACCTTTATCGTTTGAGTTTGATTCTTATGACATTATTTGATGTTTTGTGTTGCTTTTGCTAGATTCATGCCATTCGAAGTTCAATTTGCATGGAAAGGCATTTTAGAGTATGGATTTGGCTTGTTGGAGGTAAGCATCGTATCTAAACTTGGTTGAGGTACTAGTTGCTGAGTTATTAGTAATAGCTACGTGCTATGGGTGCGCACATGTGAGAGGTTGAGCCCATGTGCGTGCACGAAGGTATTATTCATGCTTGGGTAGTGCTTAGGCTATAATATGCCTTGAATTGATTGCTAAGCTTCATGCTATTATGCTTCTTATTGTTATACCCCCTTATGAGCTAATTGTATAATGTTTGAGGTCATATATAGGTTAATCTCCTGACTGAACATGATAGTTGCTAATTTCATGATGTAACTGCCTAATTTAAGCTATGGTAGTACACTTCACACATGCATACACCTTAGTATATCACTAATATCAGTCCATGAGTATGTAATTTGATATACATTGTTCATGTACATGCGTTCTTATATAAATGCTTTATGTGTTATATGGATTGGATTGATAGCACGTGAGTTGTCCGTACAGGTCGTTACTATTGACACATGAGTTATCTGTGCGCGTTATACTACTGGCCTGCGAGTTGTCTGTGCGGTTGTTACTATTGGCATACGAGTTATTCGTGCGGTTGTTATTATTGGCCCGTGAGTTGTCTGTAAAACGTATGGATAAGGATCCATCCCCCTAGGTCACCCTCTCATGTTTATCTCTTGATGGTGTACATGTAGGTTGTGAGAAAACGATGGCTTTCTGGTTGAAGTGGATTTTTGTAAAGTTGATCATTGTTTGGAACTTGCATCTCTTCTCTATTTGCAAACTCCCTAGATGTTTACGCAATTTTCTGCATATCTTCTCTATATACTCGCTTCGGAATGTATACATGCCTTTATGCATATCTTTCCTATATGCTTCCTTACTTAATGAGAAGATACATAATATATATCTTTTCTATATGTGTATCCGTGTGACTTGACTTGTTTAATCATGCATAACTTCTCTATATGTACTTGTTGAAGAACTAATCGCTATTTCACGCATATCTTCGCTATATGTAACTGTGGAGGATTATTCAATACATTACGCATATGCAAGTTTGATGATTTAATGATATTTGATGCATATCTTCTCTATATGTTGGATTGTTAATTGATTCAGGGCCTAGCACATTGCCTCTTTGTGCACCGATATGGTTTTTATTGTGTTATATGATTAGATGGCACCATTGTTGTGTACTTGTAAAATTCAGGAATTGAACAGGTTATTAGCGAGTATCACTAATAATTTTTGCCACTATTACCTCATCGAGGTTAGTTATGATACTAGCTGAGTATATGGGGTCGGTTGTACTCATGCTACACTTCTTCACCTTGCGTGCAAATCTTGGAGCTGAGTTGATGTGGATGACATGAGTTGGCATTGAAGTTGTACATGCTTTTCGGATATAGCTACCACTTGTCCTTTTTAGTTTTTGATTCGTACTTTGCTTATGTATATTCCAAATATATTTTGTATTTATTTTCATACCAGCTTTGTAAATCAAATCCTTAGTGGCTCGTGACTTGTACTACCCATCATTGGGATGTTGTATGGAAATTCAGCTATTTCACTTATTGATTACTTATTTATTTTCATTAGAATTGTGTAAATACTGTTTGGATTACCTAGCAGGTTGGGTTGTGATAAGTTGGTATCAGATCCCTAGGTTCATAGGTTCTATGAGTTGTGAACAAGTGTCTAGTAGAGTCTTGCAGATCAGTATAATGACATCCATACCTATCTTCGACAACTTGTGATGTCATGGATGAGGTGCTAGATATGTTCTCTATGTTGTGGAGGTAGGCTAATCTTGAGGATTTGAGGCAAGGTTCAGACCGCATCAGGGGCTTGATAGTCTCAATTATGTTGTTATGTGCATTAGGATATATATATCTGTTAGAGTCCCTAGGAGTGGGATTGATGGTTCAATGAGTTGCGAGATAGATGTATGATAAGTATCATGTGGTTGAGGGCTATGCTTAGATGGTTTAGATGTGACGAGAAGAATTTGCTTGGGTCATAAAGGAATATGGATGCTTGATTTCTGTCTTGATGTGTTGTACAGTCTCGAGTTATAAGTGTATTGAGGGATATTTTAGTTGTTTATTTTTGGGATGAAGTATATTCTTGTGTCTTGTAAAAGAGTTCAAACTCAGGAGGATTAGGTGATTACATAGTGGTTGCGACCATGATAGGGTCATAGAGAGATGCTAGTTTGAGGCTAAGCATGTGGGTTATCTCATGCTGGATGTTCTAAGATTGTGTGATCATGTGATGTTTTTATGAAGAGTTTTCTTTCTATCCAGTGGGATGTATGTGCTACACTTAGAGTTTGGATTGCTTGAGGAACTTCGCACGACTGTCACGACGGTGAATATGTGCTTGGCAGATGATTTGAGGTATTTTGTGGCTAGTGCTACATGAGCTTATGATATATTTAGTTGAACTACAATGTGAAATCATGGTAATTATGGAGTAATGGTGTTGTGGCTTAGTGGATGTTATGTTCTATGGCTTCGAGCTAAGTGGGGTAGTCTACTATTGGCAATCAAATTGCATGGTCATGTGTTATACCAATTGGACTGAGGCATACTTGTGGATCAGTTATGATTTGAAGAGGTTGATTTTGAGGATGACTCTAACAAGGAAATTGTTGGATACATGCTGTACATGTTATGGATATATGGAAATCTTGGCATGATTCAGGTTTGTTTTTCATGGTAGATGTAGGATGCAAGGAAAAACGAATCGCTTGGTTGCTTCTTTTTGGATGTTCATGTGCTAATGGAGCACAAGTATTTCGGCTCGTATTGATTGTGCATTGGAGATTAGAGGAGAGAAATGACTCTCGAGAAGGTTCTAATGAGTTCAAGATTCATATGTGGTATTTGATGGTTCCCCGGATTTGTATATGGCTAAGATCTGACATTTGCATTGGATGGTGCCCAGACTTGCAGTAGTTCTATATCATTAGTTAATCTACATTTCAATATCAAAGAGGTTAGAGAAACAATTTCAAATTCACAGAAGATCTCTTTAGAGTGGGCATCTAGATTTACTATTGGGGGCTTAAGAGGGAATACAAGGGCTTATGGGCCTTAGGACGATGAAGTTTCATGCTAGGATCTCTTGGGGTGAACTTTGATTAAGGACCGTAGTGTACTGGCAAGGAGAAGTGTTAACTTGAAGGCAAGACAAGATGAACTCGAAGAAATAGGTCAGCTTGGTAGTGGTTTGGATCAGCATAGTAACAAATGTGATCGGTTCCTTTGGTGTGGTGAGACTCTACAGGTGTTTTGTGGAAATACTCTTGTGTTGGGTGATTTTCGTGACTTAGTTGAGTAAGAGGGATTCAGTTCTAATGGCTTGGTTATGTGCGAGTGGGTTTCAAACAGTTCTCGATAATGTCGACCACGTCATGCGATTGTTGTCTTCTATAGGTATGAGGAGTATGTTATGTGTTGTTATTTTTTTCTTGGATGGGGTCAAGTGAAAGGTTCTGACTGATGGAGTATGTATACTGCTTGTGATTCTGAGTTGATTATAGGATTCTCGTGTTTTTATATGATATCATGATAGATGCGGTGCGTCATGTAGGATTGAGATTTTCATATACAAGGTTGCGTTCAGTCGCGAAGGGATCAAATATGGGGATTCCTGTATTCTTGAGAATTAGAGACGGGTAGTTCTCAAGGGCAGACCATTCCATGGTTATGGATTGTGAAGATATGTTAAGAGTTAGATAGTTGTTGACATATATTACGGATAAGTTATTGTGGACTTTTCGGAGGTTATTAACCTATTTCGGGAGGATCAGAATTGATTTGGGGGCCATTGTTAGGCCTAGAATGTGTATTCTACATCGGATCAGTTTGTTTACTCAGCGCAACTATTGTGGATAGGCATGTCATGCACTAGAGTTGATCTTATTCTTGTCCTAATATGTTCCATGTGTTACTCTCCTATCCTACGATGGGTTAGGAGACTGTTGACTATTTATATACATGATGCAGTTCTTTTTGGGCCTTGTGGTGAAACTCGAGCGAGATGGATCTTGGGGTGTTGAATGGTTTATTATGCCTTGGTTATCTTTTTCCAGTCAGCGGAATATTGTGCTATCCATTTTTCCATGGTTATGGTCATGTGCTTTGCGTTCTTGTGTTTATTACACATGTGTTTGGGGGATATGAGAATTTTGGCAATGGATATTTCATGTGGACCGGTAAGTTTGGATCAGGTTACGCACTACATCGAAGTTAAGTAGGGATATGATCTTTTGTTCTTATTGTGTGTGTTTTGTTTCTCCTCTGTGAGATGGGTTAATAGCATTGCACTTTGTAGTAGTATCTGTTGATCATGCGGGACGGTTCCCTCATTTGATTCTCCTTCCATAATTGGTTATATTCGAGTTGTTGCTTATTTGGTGCACGGATTGCATCATATGTAGCTCTAGGTGTCATTGGTGTGGCCTATCACTCGAGTAGCTTGCACTAGATAAAATGAAATATTTGGACTTGGAATTTGGGCCATTATATTGTGTTAAGGTATGTTTGGAGGAGTAATGTCACTAGTCAGCTTAGATTTTGGCTATGGTTCTCGGCTGGCGAGAGAAAACCACGACTTGTTGATCTAATAGGTGGTTATGAGTCTACATGTTTCTTTCATCATTGGCAGTGTACAAAGATTTAGTACAAGGTTTTATTTCATATGAGGTATGTCGACGGTACCAGATTTGTTAATAAGCAACTATTATGGTCAGAAGTTATTACTATAAGTGCATGAGTTATGTGGTAACTCGTACAATGTATAGATGCGAGAATCAGGTCTTATAATGAATTCCAGATGTTGGAGATTGGGTTCAAAGGTTTATGGACTAAGGATGAAGAAGGAATCTTCAGTTAGGTTGTGTTGACGGGCTTATAAGTATTGAGGTGATGTGGGATCACCCAAAGGTATGTGTATGGTGAGTTTATATAATAATTTTATAGCTTTGTAACGACTCTTAGCACGTTCGAGGATGAACATATGTTTAAGTCTGGAGAATGTAATGATCGAATAGGTTGTTTTGAGAATATACATTTTGTTTAGTGGTTTGAGGTATTGAGTAGCTTTATATGATGTATTATGGCTTGCGTGTATGATCGGTTTTGGTTTTCAAGTTTTTTGGGATTGATCGGGAAGAATAATTCTCAATTTAGAAGCTTTAAGTTGGAAGTATTGACCAAGATTGACTTTTAAATTTGACGCCGGATTAGAGTTTTGATGGTTCCATCAGGTCGGTATGGTGATTTTGGACTTGGGCTTATGCCCGGATTTGATTTCCGGCGTTCCTAGATGATTTTGAGGCTAATTGCCGAAAGTTAGATAAGGTTTGTAGAGTCGATAGGTTTGACCCATAGTTGACTTTGTTGTTATTGATGTCCGTTTGGGATAT
The DNA here is from genome assembly GCA_000715115.1 of Nicotiana otophora. Taxonomy (NCBI): domain Eukaryota; kingdom Viridiplantae; phylum Streptophyta; class Magnoliopsida; order Solanales; family Solanaceae; genus Nicotiana; species Nicotiana otophora. Next base: position 165,754 of record AWOL01S0024282.1, on the reverse strand, counting down.
CGAGCCTTGAAATAGGTTCATATAGTGATTTATGACTTGTGTGCAAAATTTGGGTTCATTCCGGATTGATTTGTCTTGAATCGCACGCTTGGTTGAAGTTTGAAGTATATGAACTTGAGATTTTGATCTTGATCAGCGATTCATGTTTTAGATGTTATTTTTGCGTGATTTGGGGCCTCGAGTAGATTCATGTTGTGTTTTGGGACTTATTGGTATGTTCGGGCGGGGTCTTGAGGAGCTCGGGTGAGTTTAGGGGTAGTTTCGAACCATGTTGGATGATGTTAGCAATGCTGGTTTTCTGCTGTTTATGATGTCCTTCGCGATCGCGAAGGACTAACCGCGATCGCATAGTGATTTTGGAGCTGGAAGGGTTTGTGCTTCGCGTTCGCGACAGAGGGCCGCGTTCGCGATGGTTGGGCGATTTGTGCTTCGCGTTCACGTCTGGATGTCACGTTCGCGGTGGTATGCATGCTTGGCAGACGTTGTTCATCGCATTTGCGAGGATGACGCCACGAATGCGAAGGCTTATTTTTGGGTAGCGCATATAAGTTGTTAAAATCGAACTTTGAGCTCATTTTATCATATTTTGAGATTGGGAGCTCGGATTGAGGCGGTTTTCAACCAATGGGATTTGGTTAAGTGTTCTTGATTCAGTTTTGATTATTATTCATGATTCTATATTTAATTTTGGCATTTGATGGATGAATCCAAAAGAGAAATTAGGGTTTTGGAAAAACTTTTCGAAAGTGAATAATTGGGTTTTGAACATCGATTAGGAGTCGGATTTGGATGAAACTTATATGGTTGGACTCATAGTCGAATGAGTTGCCAAAATTCGTGGGTTTTATCGGGTTGCAAGGTGCGAGCCCGAATTGACTTTTTGGTTGACTTTGAGTATTGATTAAAGATTCGACCTTTATCATTGGGGTTTGATTCCAATGGCATTATTTGATAGTTTTGAGTTGATTTTTTCTAAATTCTAGCCGTTAGGAGGTCGATTCGCGTGGGAAGGCAATTTAGAGTATGAATTTGTCTTGTTTGAAGTAAGTATCTTATCTAAACTTTGTTGAGGCATTAGTTTCCTGAGTTATTAGTGATAGCTATGTGTTATGGGTGGAACACATGTGGGTCTATGATATGCCTTGAACTGCTTGTTAAGCTTCATGTTGTTATGTTTCTTATATTTGTACCCCTTTGTGAGATAATTGAATCATGTTTGAGGTCACATATAAGTTAATCTCCTGATTGAACATGATAGTTGCTATATTCATGATGTAATTGCCTAATTTGAGCTATGGTACTACACTTCGCACAAGCATACACCTTAGCATGTCTTTTATATTAGACCATGAGTATGTAAATTGATATCCATTGTTCATGTACATGCGTTATTGTATAAATGATTTTTGTGTGATATGGATTGGACTGATAGCACATGAGTTGTCCTTGGGGATTGTTACTATTGTCATGTGAGTTGTCTGTGCGGATTGCACTATCGGCACGTGAGTTTTCCGCGCGTGTTGTTACTATTGGCACATGAGTTGTCTGTGCGGTTGCAACTATTGGCATGTGAGTTATCCGTGCAGTGTGTGGATAAGGATCCATCCCCCTAGGGTCACCCTCTCATGTGTCTTTTTTTATGGTGTACACATAAGTTGTGAGAACTGACGGGTTTCTGGTTGATGTGGATTTTTGTAAAGTTGATCATTGGTTGGACCTTGCATTTCTTTTCTATTTGCATACTCCTTGGATGTTTACATGATTTTCTACATATCTTTTCCATATGCTAGTTCCGAAATGTATACATGCCTTTATGCATATCTTTCCCATATGCTTCCTTGTTTAACGAGATGAGAGACTGTACACACATCTTCTCTATATGTGTATCCGTGTGACTTGCCTTGTTTAATCACACATAACTTCTCTATATACACTTGTTGAAGGACTTATTGCTATTTCACGCATATCTTCTCTATATGCAACCGTGGAAGGATTATTTGATACTTTACGCATATGAAAGTTTGATGATTTAATGATATTGGATGCATATTGTCTCTATATATTTGATTGTTAACTGATTAAGGACATAGCACATTGCCTCTTTGTGCACCATGTGGTTTTATCTGTAAATTCATTTCTTAGTGGCTCATGACTTGTACTACTAATCCTTGGAATATTGTATGAAAATTCAGCTATTTCACTTATTGATTACTTATTTATTTTTATTAGAATTGTGTAACTGTTGTTTGGCTTACCTAGCGAGTTAGGTTAGGTGACATTACGACTAGGTGGATTTTGGGCCATGACACTCTCCTAGGAGTAAAGATTCATACTAGGAAGCGTATCTGCTATAAGTGAAACCTGAATGACCCAAACTAGAAAGTACGTCTCCTAAGGGTGCAACTTATAAACTCATAATAGGAAGTATCTGTCACAGGAGAAAAATTCGTCAGACTAGGATGCGAGATTAGGATGCGTTATTCTATAAGAAAAGGTCTCGGAATAGAAAATATATGTAATGATCCGATAGGTCATTTTGAGTTCTTGTCACGACCCTGAATTTCCACCTTCAGGGCCGTAATGGCGCCTAATATTTCACTTGCTAGGAAAGCTAACTTTAGAGGATCTTTAAGCTATTTTTTAATCAATTCAATTAAGTAAGACCAGATAAGCTGAAGAGAAACTATAACGAAATACAAATGACATAAAACCAATAATATCTAAGTACAACCCGTATCTGGAGTCACAAGTTCACGAGCTTCTAAAATCTCTACAAAATAGGGTTTGAAATAAATTGAACTGTCTCGAATAAAAGAACAGTAAATAGGGGAAATGGAAGGGGGCGGAAATGGAAGGGGACTTTAAGGTCTGTGGATGCCAGCAGATCTACCTCGAGTCTCCGAATGCCAATCCGAGCTGATACGCCTCACAGACAGCTGGGACCAGTACCAAAATCTGCACAAGGAGTGCAGAGTGTAGTATGAGTACAACCGACCCAATGTACTCCGTAAGTGTCAAGCCTAACCTTGACGAGGTGGTGACGAGGCTATGATAGGACACCCACGTAAATAAATATATACATACAGAAATATACGTACAAAATAATAAAAATAAATAATTAACAAGTGCTAGTGGGAAGGGGACATGCGAAAGGGGTACACGATACGGTAACTACAGCAGGGAATAATAACAAAAATCTGTCAATAAGCCTTCAATCAATAAAATGAACAAGCATAATGAATAACACTGCATGACATCACCCTTCGTACTTTTACTCTCAGCCTCACCATGAAATAATAATAAGATCACGACATCACCCTTCGTGCTTGTACTCTCAATTTCACCATATAATGTTAATTCGGCACGGCATCACCCTTCGTGCTTTTACTCTCAATTTCATCCTGAAAAATAGATACGGCACGGCATCACCCTTCGTGCATTAACTCTCAAATATGTATGGTATCACTCTTCGTGCATTAATACTCAAATATGTCATGGCATCATCCTTCATGCATTAACACTCTCCCTTACCATGGAACAATGAACATATAACAACAGGGAGATAGAATAAGCAAGATCAAGTCTTATGTCAATAGTGGTTCCACTATACCAATCCTACTTCAGAAACAATGCACTATCACAGATAGTCCATAAGTGTGGAAAGTACAATCAATTTAGTAATTAACTAGTCTAAGCATGGATATTAAGATCAAAGAAAGAAAACAATTACAAGGAACAAGTCCCACCCGCATGTTTTAACCCAACAATAATGCATAAGTACTCGTCACCTCACATATACATTGTATCCAACATTTAAACAAGTAGCAAATAAGCAAAACAATTCTTAATTCCTCAAGTCAAGGTTAACCATGACACTTACCTCGCTCCAAAAGTCGACTCAAAGCTCTACCGGAGCCTTTCCCCTAGAATCCGTCTCCAAACCACTCGTATCTAACCACAATTGGCTCAATAATGTCAAATATTTCTAAAGGAATCAATTACAATGCATAAATTTAGATTTTTACACTTTTCCCAAAAAGTCAAAAATCGACCTCAGACCCGCTTGGTCAAAACCTGAGGTTCGGACCAAAATACATTTTCCCATTCACCCCTCAGCCCGATTATGTAATTAGTTTCGGAATCCGACCTCAATTTGAGGCCTAAATCCCTAATTTGCAAAACCCCTAAATTCTTCCTAAATCCCTAGTTTTTTAGCATGGAAGAACAAAGATTAGGGCTACAAATTAATGGGTGATGTTAGAAATAGAAGAAAATGAGTTAAAGTGTACAAACCTATGCATTGGTGTTCAGTTTTCCCTTCAAAATCGCCTCTAGGCCAAGCTCTAATGAAGAATTTATGAAAAATGGAAGAAATCCCATTTTGGGACTGTTATAAATCACTGGCTTCAGGAATTCATCGCGTTCGCGTGAAACCTGACGCGTTCGCGAAGAGCATGACCTAAATGGCTTACGCGATCGCGAGTAACTCCACGCATTCGCAAAGGTCTAGCCCGCCTCACCTCCGTGTTCGCGAGACTGGTCTCGCGTTCGCGTAAAGTTACCTCAACTCCCCTGCCCAGCCAATCTAACGCTACGCGTTCGCGTGTGACTGGTCGTGTTCGCGTAGAGAAGGACCCCAATGCTCCGCGTTCGCGACCAAGGTGTCGTGTTCGCGTAGAATAAAATCTCCCCCAGCCCATTTTACCCTTCGCGATCATGGGAGTATATTTGCGACCGCGAAGAAGGAAACAAAAGAAACCTGCAGAAGTGAAAATCCAGCAAACTTTCTAAGTTCAAAAGGTCCGTAGGCTATCCGAAACTCACCCGATCCCTCGGGGATCCAAACCAAATATTCACACAAGTCCAAAAACCTGATACGAACTCGCTCGCGTGATCAAAACACCAAAATAATTCCTAGAACTACGAATCGGGCACCAAATCAAATAAAATTTTCAAGAAAACTTTAGAATTTCTATATTAACAACCGGACGTCCGAATTACGTCAGACCAACTCCGTTTCTTACCAAATTTGACAGACAAGTCATAAATATAGTAATAGACCTATACCGAGTTTCAGAACCAAAATACGGACCCGGTAACAACAAAGTCAAACATTTGTCAAACTTTAGATTCATTTAGCCTTTAAACTTCAAAATTTTGACAAAAAGTGATAACTCGAGCTAGGGACTTCTGAATTTGATTACGGGCATACGCTCAGGTCCCAAATCAAGATACAGACCCATCGGGACCATCAAAACATGAATCCGGGTCCGTTTACTCAAAATATTGACCGAAGTCAACTCAAATAGATTTTTAAGGCACAATTTCATATTTGTATCAATTTTTAACATAAAAGTCTTCTAAAAGAAATATCCGGACTGTCCACACAAATCAAGGAAGGCTTAAGGAAGATATTGGAGGCTTCAAAATACAGAATTAAGGTTCAAAATTCTAGATGACCTATCGGATCATCACAGTTCTAGCTCCCTATTTCATAATTTGAGACCTTACATAGTGATATTTGATGGTTTATGCCTTGTGTGCGTGGTTCATGTTGATTTTCGGAAAGTTTAAATGTGATTTTTCAAAGAAATCTTGATTTTTGAACTTTAAAATGGTTGGAGTTGACCAATGTCAATAGTTTTGGTAAACAACCTTAGATCGGTGTTTTGATGATTCTGGTAGGTTCGTATGATGATTTGCAAATTGTACACATGTTTGGTTGGGGTCCTGGATGGCTAAGGATGTTTTGGCGCTTATTATGAAAAGTTAAATATTTGAAGTTCTCAACTTTGAAATCGTTGAGTTTTGATGTGTGTTTCTTGATTATTGATGTTATTTTGGTATTTTAAACTTACGAGCAAGTTCGTATGATGTTTATATATTTGTGTGGATGTTTGTATTGGGGTCGAAAGGCTCTGGTGATTTTTTGATCGGTTTCAGGTTGTTTTGGAAGAGTTGGGAATAGCTGGTGCTGCTGTTGTCGCAAATGCAAAGGCAGAATCGCAAATACGAGGCTTGTATTTGCGAATGCTAGCTTGCATTTGTGAGATTGGGAAGAGCTCAGGTGGGTTAGCAATAGCCAGAAGCAGTAACCGTCTTGCGGTCCTTCCCGTTGCGTTAAGGCGTGGTTTTCAAACAAATACTTTATTTGTAGGTCCCACTACTAGAAACCAGGCCTATGAGAACAATATTTTTGTGACGGTTCTATAACCATTGCTATAGCACCTATATTGCAACGGTTCCAACCGTAGCATAAGGGTAAAGGTCCTATTGGAACACGTTTATCACAAAACCGTTGCATTATCCAACAAACCGTTGCAATAGCTGTACCTAGTGCTAGGTTTACTAGAACAGTTGCGATATGTACTCCTTGGGCAACGGTTCTTTGAAAAAGATTATCTATGGCCACTGTTTTATTTTCCTCATTTCCCTCATCTATAATTTTTCCCAACGAGACACCTCTTTATGTGAGTTTTCTATTTTTTATTTTAGCACTAATTTTTGGAATACCTCCCTCGAAAATCTCTCTCAAAATCTCCCAAAAAACCCTACTTTCCGCAATTTTCCTCTCTTTGCGGCTTTAGCTATCAATTCTTAAAATTATATTGCCGGCTTTAGCTATCAATTCTTAAAATTATCTTACAGAGAATGAAACTACTGCTACATTAATCTCTCTCGGTAAAGACCCTAAAATAACAATACAGTTTGAAGGATAAATCGAGCGAAGGACCAACTCTTAGATCTTCAGATCTGCATCGCCGCCGTAAGTCTCTCTAATCTCTTGTATGTGTACTTTTTTGCTGCATTTATCCATGAAATTATAGAGTTCATTTTGTTTGTATGGAGAGATCTCAGATGTATTAAAAGAAGAGATCTACAGATCTTTAAAAACGATTTGAATTTGAATATTTTTTCTGAATTGAGATCTGAATGAGTAGTTGGAATCATTACTATAAGCGGATAAGGTTTTAAACTGGTCTTGCATTCATCAGTCATAGTATACATGGCTGGTCATCAACCAATTGCAACATCTTTCTTTTGTATCTGAACTTGAGACAACCTACGGGAAGCTCTTGTAGGTGGAGTTCCATGCTTACTTGTATGACTAGAAATTTTTGGTATTCTATAGTACTAATAGGTTTGTTTATTTTCCTAAATAGGTGCCTTTACCTTTGTGTTCGAAAATACGGTTTAATATTTTAGATGTACGCTGCAGTGCTTCGAATTGTTTTGGTTTATTCTACCATTTAAGTTGGATCTACTTGGAATTCTGGCTGCATTAAATCAGGACAAAGTGGAAATAGGCCAAGTTTTTCTTACGAACATATATCAGTACGGGTGAGTTTGATACCGGTGCACTGAGAGCTGGTGACAATAAGAAAAAATACACCTTCTAAAAGCTAAAATGTTGCTAAGCTCTATGGTGAATTGACATGTTTAGTTCTCTGCTTTTGGTATGAGTCTCTTTCATCGAATGGTCATTTTGTTACCTGCAAAGATACTCAAACACAATTTTGAGTCTAGTTAAGTGTTTTCACTGATGTTTTGTTATTTATTGCATTTGACTACTGTTGTCTTCCACCTTGTAATTGTTTTAGTCTCTCAATATAATTTTCTTCCTCTACTCCAGTCAAGTAATTATGTGCTACCTCTGTAGCCCCAAAATGAAGAACAATTTCTATTCACAAAAATTGTAAGTATCTTTTGTAAACAACTCCAGTACAAAAAATTTATAAATGTATACAACTAAAATAATTTGAAGTAGTATGATATTGAAATGTTCCAAGGCTTTTGTAAATGTCATTCTCGAACCTTTTGAGATGATGGTCTAAAGTTGTAGTGGGTTGTCAAGAGGCAATCCTTCTTTCTTTCTGGAGGGGAGGAAAAGTTCTTCTAAAGAGAAGTTCAAACTTTTTGGTTGTACTCTTTAGATGTCGTAGATTCAGTTGTAACTCGAAAAAATGAAATGTAATTTTACAAAGATATTCTTCAATACATTGTTTGTTGCACCAGGTAAGAGTATGGAGTTGCCGTATTTTTTCCGTTAAAGTTATTCATTGATATTCAAATGTAATGAATGTTTTTACTGAACATATTCATATGGTGGTAGAAGAAAAATACAATATACATAATTCATGAGATAGCTTCCACGTAATATGTAGGTTCTGGCATAAATATTTATATTGCATCATCAATTCTAATTGAAAAAGGTTTTAAGAATGTAAACAAATCATACATCGGCCAGTATTATTTTCTATGTGCAGTTAAGTTGAAAATCTTTGTGGTTTCTGGTAGTTTTATATGTGCAATTATGCCGAATCTTTTTGCTATGGTTTTCATGTGCTTCGTTAGATTTTTCTTCTCCAGTTAAGCTTGAAATTTTCTGCAGTATTCTTTTGTATTTATTTTTGCAATTAAAGATTGAAACTTTATGCAGTAATTTTTCTTAATTGCTTTTTTTTTTTTTTCCAGTTAAGCAAGGAGATCAAGGTGAGAGTTCTTTGAGTAATAACTTGTTGGGCTTTTAAGTTTGGTGTAGCTTAAAGAGGGTAAATGAGAAATGAAATATTTGAGTTTCCTTCAAGGCAAAGGGACATTGTCCCATATTGGAGGAAGAAAAGGCTTTTGATGGGTATATATACAATTGCTCTTATTCTAACTCTTAAAGAGTTAAGAAGAAGGCAAGCCTCGCGCCGTCGTCGCCGCTCGCTCAATTAATTAACAAAAATTCAATCCGCAAATAGCCTGTTCCAACAACCATGGTTGTTTCTGAAAGGTTGCAAACCTTTTCAGAAACAGTGCCAGAAAGTCTATGAAATTTTCTGCTCTTCTTCTTCTTCTGCACAGAATCTTCAGTGTATTTTACAGCCTTGCCTTCGAGTGGTTCGTTGTTACATCATCGTTTTTTGTACCAACACTCTGGTGAGTTAAATCGTTCTATCCTGGGAGGATAATATTCCAGCACCTCGGGCTCGATTTATTCCGAAATTATTTTTTCAGAAATTATTTCGACATTCTTTTCTTGCTAACTTTCTGTTTCTGTTTTTTCTATTTCAGAAAGTTTAATAATTTTTATTGTTTATTACAGTAATACAGAATGAATATCATAACTCTTGTGTGATTTTGAAGGTAATTTCCTTAGATGGATCAATCATCTAGTAATTGCACTGAGTGTTTAATTGTGTTGCTATAATAGTTCAATCATCCAACAATTTCATCTTTTGGCAATTGACAAGTTTGTTTATGCAATGCTGAGATTTCTTATATTGCTTTTTTTTTTTTCATGTGAGTTCTTTTTTAATAAATTGTTATATAACCAAATATGATATAGATTATTTTTTTATGCTTTTGTAGGTGAAAAAAATGAACAAGGGATAGACAAAAGGCAGCGAAGACCTTAAGATTATTAGTTGATGGTTAAGGTCTTTAGATGTTCTAGGAATTTTTTATTTTAGAATGTTTTGCAAACTTATGTATGGTAGCTCTTGAATTTATCAAATAATATTCTCTTTTTTGCTTTATACTCTATGAATAGTACTAGTTGGATAATTTGATTTGTGACTTTGTTATTTAATAGTTCCTTTAGTGATTTGTATCAATTTCAGTATAATATATTGTACTTAACCGTTCTTATAGATTTATTGCAACGGTTTTGCTACCTATTGCAACAGATTGTGACCCGTTGCAATAGATCAATTTTCTAGTAGTGTCCTTGGAATTGTGAAGCACTGTCCGTAAAAGTGAGGTCCCCATTTGCGAATGCTAGCTCGCATTTGTACCGACACGTTTTGGCAATTGCGAGCTAAGTGGTCGTATTTGCAATGTCTAGTTCGCAAATACGACATCTGCAACTGGGTAAAAGGTTAACTTATTTTCTTCATGTAGAGCCAAGCTTTGAAGAGATTTTTATCCCAACATTATAGATTAGTAACTTTAACTTGTTTTGACTAATTTTCTCATTCCTAAATCTAAGTTGTCATATAGTAGAAATAAAGTTTTTGGGTAAAATATTTATGATTTTGTATTTAAAAGAGATTTAAACCTCGACTTGAGGTTGGATCTTGAAACGAATCGCATATTTGGATTTAGGGGAGAATGAGTTATCGAGATTTGGTCTTAATTTTGGATTTCGACCAAGTGGGCCAGAGTTAACTTTTTGTTGACCTTTTCAAATATATTAATGATCGAACCTTTTTTATACTAGAGTAGTTTCTAAAGCCCGTTTTGACTCATTTGAACATTGTTTGACTAGATTCAAGTTGATTGGAAACTTGTGCTAAAGGCAAAGCTTTGTTGGATTGTTGATTTGGCTTAGGAAGAGATAAGTATCTTGGTTAACCTTGGTTTGAGGAAATTAGGATGTTATTGAATCTACTTTCTATATGAATTATGTGTGGGGGACGATGCATATACAAGGTGACAAGTGTATATATGTTGTCATGGGTCAAAGCATGCGGGTAAAACTAGTTTATCTTGTGTTTTATTTATAACATGCTCTTACATGTTCTGTGCCTATATTTATAACATGTTTTACTTGTTCCATGTCTTTATTTGTTACATGCCTTGCTCGTCACATGTTTTACTTGTTACATACTTATACTTGTTTATGCTTTTACTTAATAAATGCATTTACTAGAACATGTCTATGCTTGTTTTATACTTTATTTTCCTATGCTATGTTGGGGATTGTGCGATTATTTGATTGTTGTATGTTAGTAACCTTGTTTGGATCCTTATTGCGTTATGAGTAAGATTAACTCTAAAACTTGGGATTTGACATTACTTTTTGTCCGTGCCCATTCTTTTCTTAGTAAATTATGCTTATTTATTCTCTTTGATAGTTATTATGGATATTTCTGTATATGTATGTGTTGATTGATGGTTCAACGTGAGTTGATATTTTGGATCGGGTTTCCGCTGCAATAATGTTATGATAAGGATCAGGTTACTCGCTGCAAGAATAGTATGGCCATGGGATCGGGTTGCAGTCGCAATGATGTTTATGTATGTGTTGGATCGGGTTGTGCGCCACAAGATATGTGTTATAAGATGTGGGTTTGTTTGTGATATAGACTCTCTTTATAGATTGCTGCTGTACTGATTATAGATATTGTTTCTTTCCTATTGGTTTGAGCCGATGAAAAGGGTTTTAACTAGTGCTATTCAAGAAAATATGATTATCATTACTGATATTGGACACTTCTACTGATTCCTAGCTGTTATTTATGCTATTATTACTGTTATGTCTTTTGTTGCTTGTTAACTAGGCTTTTATTTAAGTGTCTTGTCATAGCCACATCACTACCTCGTAGAGGTTAGACTTAATCTTTAGTGAGTGCATAGGGTTGATTATACTCATACTATACTTCTATACTTTTTATGCAGATTGTGTGAATGGGTCTTAGCATCGTTCAGAGAGGTGCATAATTTGGACATCAGGGAGACTTGAGGCAGTGCTGCTTTCTCGTCCGTAGACTCCAGAGTCACCTCCACTTTCACTATTACTATTTTTCCTTGTGTTAGATAATATTACATTTCATTTCAGACTATGTTTGTAGCACTCTTAGTAGCTCATGTACTTGTGGCAACAAATTTTGGGATGGTTGATTAGCCAATGTTGGGTTTAGACTTATTATGTATGTTTTTGAGTTTAATTTTATTCTATATTATCTTTATACTATTAACTGTTAGTCTCTTTTCCTTATTTAGCGTTATGTGTTGGCTTGCCTAGCAGAGCGGTATTACACGCCATCACGATCTCGTTTGTTGGAATATTGGGTCGTGACATGTTGGTATCAGAGTACTACATTAAATAGGTCTCACGAGTCATGAGCAAGCTTGATAGAGTCTTGAGGATCGGTACAAAGACGTATGTACGTATCGTTTAGAGGCTTTCAGGCTTTAGGAAACTTCACTTTCTTTCCTTCTATATCGTGCGACTTTGTTCTATTCTAAAGTTTCAATATTTTTCTCTTATTATCTCACAGATAATAAGGGCACGTGCTTCATCCACTGCTGATCAGGAGACGGAGCCCAATATTGCAGCCACTACTAGGGGTAGGGTCGGGGCATGTGTAGAGGCAGATCACAACCTAGAGCACATGTAATGGCACCTACATTCGAGCCTCAACTAGCTCTAGGTGGTTTGATTCCAGTTCAGGTTGAGCCGGTAGGGCCAGCTCAGGTCCTAGAGGGGTTCATTGCTACCCTAGTGCTTCAAGATGCCTTACTCTGCATGGTGGGCCTTATGGAGAGTATGGCTCATTCTGGTGTGCATCCTATGGTACCCGCCTTTTCTCAGGCCAGGGGAGGAGTTTAGACCCTTTCTACTCACACCTCATAGCATATGGCCCATAGTTATCACACCCTAGGAGTGTTACCAGTTGGGTGGTTCAACCTATTATTGCCGTGCAACTTGAGAATGAGCCTGCGATGTCAACTAATGTACTAAAGAGGATGGATAGTTCTAGAAATTATATCGTCCTCATATTAATGGTGTGCCTTTAGAGGATGCCCAAGACTTCTTGGACCATTGTCATAAGATTCTACATAATGTGGGACTTGTTGAGTCCAGTGGAGTAGATTTCACCATCATTCAGAAGTATGGTTCAGCCAAGAGGTGGTGGAAGAATTATGAGATGGATAGACTAGAAGGATTACCTCATCTTATATGGACTCAGTTTTCGCAGTTGTTCTTGGAATGTTCATTACACTTACTCTGAGAGATGAGCTACACAACCAGTTTGAGCGTCTTCAGTAGGGTAGTATGGCTGTTACCCAGTATGAGATGAGATATGTTGATTTGTCTGGTCATGCAGCTATCTTGATTCCTACTTAGAGGGAGAATGTGCGAAGGTTTATAGAGGGGCTTGCATATGCTATTAGACTTCAGATGGCAAGAGAGGTCGAGACTGAGACTTCTTTCACTCAGGTAGTGGAGATTTCTAGGAGGATTGAGAGCATTGTGGGTCAAGTGAGAGAGACGATTTCTGATAAGAGGCCTCATTATTTTGGTAGTTTTAATAGTGCCTCATTTGGAGGCAGGGGTTCTTTTGGTATAGGCTATTCTATCAGGCCGATTTAGTCAGCGCTCCAGGTTTCTCATGGTACTCCAGGAATCCATGGTATTTATGGTTATGCATTCTCGGGTAGGCCTGAGGCGGAGTCATCTGATGCGATTATCGTAGGTATTATCTCAATATTCCATAGAGATGCTTTGATGTTTTTTTATCCGAGTTCTACATATTCTTATGTGTTTTCATATTTTGAATCACACTTGAGTATGCCTCGTGATTCTCTTGATATTCCTATTTATGTGTCTACACCGATATGGGATTTTATAGTAGTTGATCGAGTGTATCAGTCTTATGTTGTTACTATTAATGGTTTTGATACTATAGTTGATCTCTTGTTGTTGGATATGGTGGATTTTGAGGTTACACTTGGTATGGATTGGTTGTTCCGTATCATGCTATCTTGGATTGTCACGCCAAGACTGTGACTTTAGCTATCTAGGGTTTCCTAGATTAGAGTGGAGATAGACCCTTGGTTATTCTACTAGTATTATGGTTTAATTCTTGAAGGCTCAACGTATGGTTAGGAAGGGGTGCTTAGCATATTTGGCTTACATTTGAGATTCTAGTGTAGAAGTTCCTTCTATTGATTCAGGATCAGTTGTGATAGAGTTTCTAGAGGTGTTTCCTATAGATTTACCGAGCATTCTACCCAATAGAGATATTGACTTTTGTATTGATTTGTCTCCGGGAACCCAACCCATTTTTATCCCACCATACCATATGGCTCCAGGTTAGTTGAAGGAATTGAAGGAGCACTTTCAAGATTTGCTTGATAATGGGTTCATTAGACCGAGTATTTCTCCTTGGGGTGCGCCAATGTTGTTTGTGAAGAAGATGGATGGTTCTATGAGGATGTGCATTGATTATCGGCAGTTGAACATGGTTACTTCAAGAACAGTATACATTGCCTCACATTGATGATTTATTTGATCAGCTTTAGGGTACCAGGGTATTTTTTAAGACTGATTTGAAATCGGGCTATCATCAGGTGAAGATTAGGGCTTCGGATGTCCCTAAGATAACTTTTAGGACTCACTATGGTCATTAAGAGTTCTTGGTGATATCATTTGGTTTGACTAATGCTCCAGTACCTTTTATGGATTTGATGAACCGAGTGTTTGATCCTTATTCAGATTCCTTCACGATTGTGTTCATTGATGATATTCTGGTTTACTCTCGTAGTAGTGAGGGGCATGAGCAGCATTATTTCAGACTTTGAAGATCGTCAACTTTATTCTATGTTTTCAAAGTGTGAGTTTTGGTTGGACTAAGTTGCCTTCTTGGGTCATGTTGTGTCTATTAAAGGTATCAAGGTTGATCCTAAGAATATTAAGGCAGTTCACAATTAGTCTAGACCTACTTCAGCTATAGAGATTCGAAGTTTCTTGGGTTTGGTAGGCTACTATCATCGTTTTGTGGAGGGATTTCATCTTCAGTAGCCCCATTGACTAAGTTTACTTAGAAGTGTTCTCCTTTCAAATGGTCCGATGAGTGTGAGAAGAGCTATCGAAAGCTTAAGGTTGCTTTTACTACGGCTCCGGCGCTGGTGTTGCCCATATGTTCATAGCCATATACTATGTATTGTGATGCTTTGTGCATCGGGCTTGGTGCAGTTTTGATGCACGGCGGTAGGGGATTGCCTACGCGTTTCGTCAGTTCACAATCAATGATAAGAATTGTCTTTATATGACTTGGATTTGGCAGCTATTGTGCATGCACTCAAGATTTGGAGGCACTATTTGTATGGTGTGTCATGTGAGGTCTACATTGCTCACCGGAGTCTCCAGCATTTGTTCAAGAAAAAATTATTTGAATTTGAGGCAACGGAAATGGTAGGAGTCAAGTATAAACATCAGAAAATAGGGCGGTTGGCTTAGTGGTGATACCAGAGTGGAAGTGGGAGCACATTACTATGGAATTTATTGTAGGCTTACCATGGACTTTGAGTAAGTTTGATGCTATTTGGGTCATTGTGGATAGGCTGACCAAATTTGTGCATTTTATTTTGGTGATGACTTCCTACAATTCAGTAAGGTTGGCTCAGATCTGTATCAGCTGGATTGTTCATCTGCACGGTGTGCCCTTTTCTATCATTTCAGACCATGGCATGTAGTTCACTTTACACTTTGGAAGAGCTGCTCATCGCGAGTTAGGCATGCATGTGGAGCTCAACACTGCATTTTATTCGCAGATGGATGGCCAGTCCGAGTGGACTATCCAGACCCTTGAGGATATGTTGAGGGCTTGTGTTATTAATTTTGGAGGACAGTGGGACCGATTTCTATCATTGGCGGAGTTTGCCTACAACAACAGGTACTAGTCCAGCAACCAGATGGCATAGTATGAGGCTTTATACAGTAGGTAATGTTGTTCTTCTATTGGTTAGTTTGAGCCAGGTGAAGCTAGAATATTGGGTATGGATTTGGTTCATGATGCGTTGGAGAAGGTGAAGTTGATTCAGGATCGCCTTCATATATCGAAGAGCATGCAGAAGAGTTATGCGGACAAGAAGGTCCATAATTTGGCTTATATGGAGGGCGAAAAGGTACATTTGAAATTTTTGCCTATGAAGAGTGTGATTAGATATGGAAAGAAGGCAAGTTGATCCCGAGGTTTATTGGCCCATTTGGGATCTTAGAGAAAGTTGGAGAGATTTCTTATAGGCTTGCATTTCCTCCTAGCCTTTCGGGGGTACATCCGGTATTTCTTATTTTAATACTTCGAAAGTATTATGAAGATAAGTCACATGTATTGGACTTCACAACGGTGTAGCTTGATGAGGATTTGACTTACGAAGAAGTGCCGGTAGCTATTCTAGATCGGTAGGCTCGAAAGTTGAGTTCTAAGGATAATTCTTTTGTGAAAGTTCTTTGAAGAGGTTAGCTGATGAATGAGGCTACTTGGGAGTCTGAGTCCGATGTCAGGAGTAGATATATGTATCTTTTTACAAGTCCATGTACATTTTTATGTCCATTTGAGGACGAACGTTTCTTTTACTAGTGGAGAATATAACGACCCGACAAATCGTTTTGAGTTCTAGCTCCCCATTTCATGATATGAGACCTCACATAGCGTTATTTGATGGTTTATGACTTGTGTGCATGGTTTGTGTTGATTTCCAGAAAGTTTAAATGTGATTTCTCAAAGAAAACTTGATTTTTGAGCTTTCAAATTGTTGGAGTTAACCACGGTCAACATTATTGGTAAACTACCGCAGATCAGTATTTTGACAATTCCAGTAGGTTCGTATGATAATATTGTGGACTTTTACATATGTTTTCTTGGGATCCCAGGTACCTTGAGGCCATTTCAGTGCTTATTGTAAAAAAGTTAAAATTTTGAAGTTATAAACTTTGAAAATTTTGAGTTTTGATGTGTGATTCTTGATTCTTGATGTTATTTTGGTATTTTGAACTAATGATCGAGTTCGTATGTTGTTTCTATACTTGTGTGGATTTTTGGATTGGGGCTTGAGAGATCGGTTTCGGGCTGTTGTAGAAGACTTGGGAATTTCTAGTGCTGTTGTTTTCGCGATGCAAAGGGAAGCATCGTAAATACGAGGCTTGCATTTGCGAATTCTATCTCACATTTGCGAGATTGGGAAGAGCTCAGGTGGGTTGTCAACTGCAAAGCACTTTATACAAATGCGAGGTCCACATCTGCGAATGTCGGCTCGCATTTGTGAAGGAGCCTAGCTAGGGGGGATTGCATTTGCGTTGCCTGGCCCGCATTTGCGATGTCCTGGTCGCAAATGCGGTATTTACACCAACACTTATTTGCAATTGCGAGCTAAGTGGTTGCATTTGCAAACAACAGTTTGCAAATGCAACAAATGCAGTTGGGTAAAAGGGAAGGGTTTCATGTTTTAGCTCATTTTCTTCCATTTTTTGAGATCTAGACTTCATGTAAAGCCAACTTTTGAAGAGATTATCAACATCATAGGTTAGTAAGTTTAACTTGTTTTTGATTAATCTTCATTACTTTCATAGATTTTTTATTCCTAAATCTAAGTTATCATAGAGTAGAAATAGAGTTTTTGAGTAGAAAATTTATGATTTTATATTTTAGATATTTAGACCTAGATTTAAGGTCGGATCTTGAAAAAAATTGCATATTTGGACTCGGGGGAGAATGAGTAATTCAGATTAAGTCTTAAAATCAGATTTCAACCAAGTGAGCATGAGTTGACTTTTCTAAATATGTTAAAGATCGAACCTTTTTGATAGTAAGGTAGTTTCTAAATCTTGTTTTGACTTATTTAAACATTATTTGACTAGATTCAAGTTATTTGGAGGATTGTGCTAAAGGAAAAGCCGCGTTGGATTATTTATTTGGTTCCGGAAGAGGTATGTATCATGGTTAACCTTGATTTGAGAAAATTAGGATGTTATTGAGTCTATTTTCTACATGAATTATGCATGGGGACGGCGCATATGCAAGTTGACGAGTGTATATACGTTGTCATGGGACAAAATATGCAGGTAGAACTAGTTTATCTTATGCTTTATTTATTAGATGCTCTTACATGTTCCGTGCCTTTATTTATAATAAGTTTTACTTATTCCATGCCCTTAAGTGTTCTATGCCTTGCTTGCCACATGTTTTACTTGCTACATGCTTATACTTGTTTATGCTTTTACTTAATTAATGGTTTTACTAGAACATGTCTATACTTGTTTTATGCTTTATTTTCCTATACTATGTTGGGGATTTGTTCGATCATCGGATTGTTTGTATGTTAATAACCTTGTTTGGATCCTTATTGCTTATATGAGTAAGATTAGCTCTAAAATTTGGATTTTCCATTGCTTATTGCCGTGCCCATCCTTTCCTTAGTAAATTATGCTTATTTATTATCTTTGATAGTTATTATGGATTTTGCTATATTTGGATGTGTTGGTTGATGGTTCAGTGCGAATTGTTTTGTTGAATAGGGTTTTTTCCCCAATAATGTTATGATAGGGATCAAGTTGCTCGCCGCAATAATAGTATGGCCATGATATCGGGTTGCCGCCGCAAAGATGTTTATGCATGTGTTGGATTGTGTTGTGCGCCACAATGTATCTGTTATGAGATGTGGCTTTTGTTTATATAGACTCTCTTTATGGGTTTTGGATTTGCTGGTTATGGATATTATTTCTTTCCCATTGGTTTGAGCTGCCGAAAAGGGTTTTGGTTGCATTATTCAAGAAAATGTAGTTATCATTACTCATATCAGACTCTTCTACTATTTTCTGGCTTTTATTTATGCTATTATTATTGTTATCACTATTGCTATTTCTGTTGCTTATTAACTGTATAGTTTTGTATGGTAAGTTTCTTGTCATTTCCTCATCACTAACTCATCGAGGTTAGGCTCTATACTTACGGAGTAGATAAGGTCGGTTTTACTCATACTACATGTTTGCACTTCTTATGCAGATTCTGGTGCGGGGTCCTAGCATCGTTTATAAGGGAGCACAGTTTGGACATCAGGGAGACTTGAGGTAGTGTTTCTTTATCATCTACAAACTCAATAGTCACTTTCACTCTTGTTATTATTGTTTTTCCTTGTATCAGATGATATTATATTTCATTTCAGACTATGTTTGTAGCACTCTTAGTAGCTCATGTACTTGTAACATAAAATCTTGGGCTAGTTGATTAGCTAGTGTTGGTTTTAGACTTATTATGTGTTGGCGTACCTAACAAGTAGTGTTAAGCACCATCACGACCCCGTTGGTTGAAATTTTGGATCGCGACAATATTTATCCTAGAAAAAAAGGTTCATCAGGCTATGATGTGTTATCCTATGAGAAATGGTCTTAAACTAGATATTCTTATACTAGGAGAAAGGGTCTCAAACTTGAAAGTGTTTATCCTAGGAGTTTTATCCAACTAGGACGTATTATCATATGAGAAAGATTTATCAAACTAGGTCTTCTTATTCTATGAGAAAAATATAGGGGTTTTGTTCCCTAAGGTCAAAAACCAACTAGGGTGTTTGTGCTCTATGCTAAAAAGAACTATGAAATTTGTGCCCTAACAATTTCAATAGTGTGTTTATGACCTAGGATCATAAAACAACGAGGGTGTTTGTGCCTTGTGCTGAAAAGAAATCTAGTGTTTGTGCCTTAAAGATTCCGCTAGGATGTTTGTTCCCCAAGGTCAAAAAGTAACTATGGTTTTTGTGACATGTTCTTTACAAATGGTGTTTGTGCCTTGAGATAAAAAGAGAAAGGATATTTGTTCCATAAACTACCAATAGAGTGTTTGTGCCCTAACGTCAAAAAGCAAAGAGGTGTTAGTGCCCTGTGCTGAAAACAAATAGGGTATTTGTGCTCTGGAGTCATAAAACAATGATGGTATTAGTGCCTTCTGCTAAAAAGAGATAGGGTGTTTGTGTCCTAAATTGCCACTAAGTTGTTTGTTCCCTGGGGTCAAGAATCAATGAGGGTGTTTGTTCCTTATGTTTAAACGAAATAAGGTGATTATGCCCTAACAATACCACTAAGGTGTTTGTACTCTAGGGTCAAAAGAGATGAGAGTGTTTGTGCCCTAAAAATGTCACTAAGGTGTTTGTGCCTTAGGGTAAAAAAGCGACGAGGATGTTGTTCCCTCTGCTGAAAAGAAATAAGGTATTTGTGCCCTAAAATTCCACTAAGGTGTTTGTGCCATAGGCTCCAAAATCAACGAGGGTGTTTGTGTTGTATGCTGAAAAGAAAAAAAGGTGTTTGTGCTATAAAAATACCACTAGGATGCATGTTCCATAAAAGTCAAAAAGAAACTAGGGTGTTTGTACCTTGTGTTGGGAAAAAATACAAAGAGTAATGACATGATTTCATGCATGATAGTAAGAGGAAGGAATGAGAAATCTTGAGAAACTCTTTTGGTGACATTCTTCTTTTGCGAAATACTTTTCTTCACTATTTTCTTTAACGAAAGATTGGTGAGTTGAAAAGGTAGCGGTCATCTTGCGGCCTTGATGCCCCAGGTAGCTTAATTTCATATTCTCAACTTAAAAAAACTGACTGAATTAGTGGTTAACTATGTTGTTAGAGACTTTGTCTTTGTTTTTTGGTGACCTTGGTTTTTCAACCTCCACCCTAATTGTTCTATACCTAGTACCATTTTGCTTTTGGTGCTTGTAACGACCCGACTCGTCATTTTGAACATTAGCATTCCATTCGATGGTTTGAGGTCTTGAGTAACTTCATATGATGTATTATGAATTGCCTGCATGGTTAGTTTGTTTCCAGGAAGATTTCGGAGTGATTTCGAACACTTAGTTCCTAACTTGGAGGCTTAAGTTAGAAGTGTTGACCAAGTTTGACTTTTTTGTATTTAAACTCGGATAAGAATTTTGATAATTCCGTTAGGTCCGGATGGTAATTTTAAAGTTCGACGTATGCCTGTATTTGAGTTCCGGTGTTCCTAGAAGGTTTTGAGGCTAATTGTCGAAAGTTAGAAGTTTGAAGGTTTGGAGATTTGATAGGTTGGACCCATAGTTGACTTTGTGGTGATTCATGTCTGTTTGGCATTCCGATCCTTGGAATATATTTGCATGGTGATTTATGACTTGTGTGCAAAATGTGGGATCATTCGAATCCTTTAAACGTGTTTAGCATAAGTATGGAATTTAGAAATTTGAGATAGTTCATTAACCTTGAATTGAGTGTGGTTTGTGATTTTGATGCTATTTGGTTTGATTGGAGGCCTTGAGTAGGTCCGAGTTACGTTTTTGGACTTGTTGGTATGTTCAGACAGGATTCCGAGGGTCTCGAGTGTGTTTCAGGGTGATTTCAGACCATTTCTCCCTTATTTTTGATGGCTGGTTTCTGTTGCTAAGAGTGTTCTTTGTGATCGCGTGAGGAGCATTGCAATAAGTGTTCTAGGAGCTGGGCTGGAAGTTCTTCTTCACATTCGCGATACTAGAATCTCGTTCGCGGTTGTTGAGGCTCTAAGCCTTTGCATTTGCATACAGGTCAATGCATTCATGTAGTGATGAGTTAGGCTGGGAATGCCATTTGGTTGACTTTCGCGTTTGCGTAGTTCTGTGAAGCCATGTATCGCGATCATGTGCCTAGGGCCACATTCATGTTGAGTCATTGATATGGTCGAAGCTTTGTGCTTCACGATCATGAAGTTTTTCCCGCAATCGCAAAGTATTTACCTGGAGCAGATGTAGAAGGTCCTATTTTTGGACATGGAATTTATTTTACCATAGTTTGAGATTGGGAGCTCAGATCGAAGCGAATTTTGAGGTGATATTCACCCACTTGGATTGGGTAAGTATCTTTTTACTCAAATTTTATTATTATATATGATTCTATATTTGATTTTGGAATTTGATTTGTGGATATAAGAGATAAATTTGGGGGTTTTGGCAAACTCTTCTAAAGTAAAAGATTGAGATTTGAACATCCATTGGGAGTCAGATTTGGATGTAACTTGTATAGTTAGACTTTTATTAGAATCAGTCATTGGAATTTGTGAGTTTTGTCGGGTTCCGAGGTGCGGGCCTAGGTTAATCTTTTTGTTGACTTTGAGTATTTGATTAAAGATTCGACCTTTATCATTTCAGTTTGATTCCTATGGCATTATTTGATGTTATTGAGTTATTTTTGGCTAGATTCGAGCTGGTCAGAGGTCGATTCGCTCAGGAAGGCATTTTAGAGTATTTATTTGGCTTGTTTGAGATAAGTATCTTGTCCAATATTTTTAAGGTAATAACCCTTATTATATGACCTTGTTTGTCTAATTGAAATGTGTGAGAAGCGACACACATGCGAGGTGACGAGCGTATATGCAGGTGCTATGTATGATTCATGCCCGAAGAAGTCTTTAGGTTGTACTATGTGTTGAGTTGGACACTATTCTTCTTGTTATTAAGATTTTTATGAGTGTATGTCCATGTGAACTATGTGGATCATACTAGAGATAATATGTAGGTGTTGATTTCTTTTAGAGCATAATATTTGTTGTTGTATGGCGTATCCGCCGTATTTGAGCTATAGTTGTACACTCGCACATGCATATACCTTAGCATGCTAGCTTCTTTAGTCCATTAGTATATGATTTGATATCAATTGTTCATGTACATGAATTCTAGTATATATACTTTCTGTGCGATATGGACTGGATTGGTGGCGCGTGAGTGGTCTGTTCGGATCCGAGAGATGATAGCACGTGAGTTGTTTGTGCGGTTATTATATATGAAAGATTAGTTGTCCGAGCAGCGTGTGGATAAGGATCCACCCCCCTAGGGTCACCCTCTAATATTTTTCTCTTGATGGTGTATCAGGTTGTGAGAAACTGGCGAGTTTCTGGTTGATGTGGATCTTGGTAATGTTGATCATTGGTTGGACTTTGCATCTCTTCTCTATTTGCGAACTCCTTGGATGTTTACATGATGTTTTTGCATATATGTTCTATATGCTAGCTCCAGAATGTATACATGCCCTTATGCATTACTTGATAAGATGAGACACGATACATATCTTCTCTATATGTGAACCCGTGTGACTTGACTTGTTTTATCATGCATATCTTCTCTATATGCAATTGATGATGGATTAATTGAGTAATTATGCATATCTTCTATATATTCACTTGTTGAAGGATTAATTGCTATTTCATGCATATCTTCTCTATATGCAATTGTGGAAGGATTATTTGATACCTTACGCATATCTTCTCTATATGCAAGCTTGATGATTTAATGATATTGGACACATATCTTCTCTATATGCTAAGTAGTTTAACTGGAATGATATTTGGGCATATCTTCTCTATATGCAATTGTTGATGTGTTGTTTGTTATCAGAAGCATACCTTCCTTACATGTTGAGTTGTTAAGATACTTGCGCACATCTTCTCTATGTGCACTTTATGGTACCTATATTTTCCTATTTAGACTTTGTTACTGCTGCTGGAGGTTATATATACATATAGTGAGTATTTGACATGAGACATTGTCATTACTTTACCGAGGTTAGCCAGGATACTTACTAAGTACATAGGGCCGGTTTTACTCATACTACACATCTGCACCTTGCGTGCAGATCTTGGAGTTGACCTGTTGTGGACAATGGAAACTGGCATTGAAGATGTGCCTGTTTTTCCGATATAGTTACCACTTGTCCTTGGCAACTTTAGATTCGTACTCTGTTCATGTATATTCTAAACAAATGTTGTATTTATTTTTGTACCAGCTTTGTAAATCCAAATCTTAGTGGCTCTTGACTTGTATTAACAAACCTTGGGGTATTTTATGGAAATTCAACTATTTCATTCCTTTATTATTTATGATTTTCATTAGAATTGTCATAATTATTGTTTGTCTTATCTAGCGAGTTAGGTTAGGTGTCATCACGACTAGGTAAAATTTGGTTTGTGACAGTGCTACCAGCCCTATGTTCATAAGTTCTATGAGTCACGAGAAAGTGTCTAGTAGAGTTTTGCGGATCGGTATGATGACATTCATACTTATCTTCGAGAGGTTATGAGGAATCAAGAAATTCCCATCTTTCTTTCTTTATAGTGCAACGTTGATTCAACTTGAAGCGTATATCTTCAGCTTCTTTCCATTCATTCGTATATGATGTTGAGCACTCGGTATCTGCTGTGCACCGATGACTTGTGATTTCGTGGATGAGGTGCGATGTGTGTTTTCTATGTGGTGGAGGTAGGCCAGTCTAGAGAACTTGAGGCCAGGTTCAGACCGCAGCTTGGGCTCGGTAGTTTCAGTTATGTGAGTATGTGCATTTGGACTTATATGTCCGGTAGTGTCCCTAGGGTGGGATTGGTGGCTAAGTGAGTTACGAGATAACTATATGATGATTATTACGTGATTGAGAACTATGCTTAGATGGTTTGGATGTGAGGTGTTATTTGATATGTGGTTTGTTGCAGGCACCATGTTTAGTAATGAACAATTATTTTGGTCGAAAGATATTACTATGAGTACATGAGTTATGTGGTATATCGTGTGATTATATCTTGGAATATGGTTATGGCTTGATACAGTTTGTCTAGATTTATACAGTGTATAGATGCGAGAATTGGGTTTTATAAGGAGTTTCGTATATTGAAGATTAGGTTTTAAGGTTTATGGACTAAGGTTGAAGAAATAATCTTTAGTTAGGTTGTGCTGATAGGCTTATATGGATTGAGGTGATGTGGGATCACCAATAGGTATGTGTAAGGGGAGTGTATACAGTGATTTGATTTCTTTGGAATGACTCTTGGCACGTTCGAGCACGAACATATGTTTGGGGGAGGGGGAGAATGTAATGACCTGATCGGTCATTTTGGCCATTAGCATTCCATTTGGTAGTTTGAGGTCTTGAGTAGCTTCATATTATGTATTATGAATTGTGTGCATGGTTGTTGGTTCCGTGAAGATTTCAGAGTGATTTAGCACACTTAGTTCCTATGTTGGAAGTTTAAGTTGAAAGTGTTGACTAAGTTTAGTTCCTATATTGGAAGCTTAAGTGGGAAGTGTAGACTAAGTTTCACTTTTGTGTATTTGAAATCGGATTAGAGTTTTGATGGTTCCGTTAGGTTCGTATGGTGATTATAAACTTGCACGTATGCTCGGATTTGAGTTTCGGTGTTCCTAGATGATGTTGAGGCTAATTGCCATAAGTTGAAAGTTTGAAGGTTTGGAGAGTTGATAGATTTGACCCATAGTTGAATTTATGGTTAATGATGTTTGTTTAGGATTTTGAGCCTTGAAATAGGTTCACATGGTTATTTATGACTTGTGTACAAAACATGGGGTCATCCGAGTAGTTTAGATGTGTTCGACGTAAGTTCGGAATTTAGTAATTTGAAATAGTTCATTAAGCTTTAATTAAGGTGCGATTCATGATTTTAATGTTATTTTGTGTGATTTGAGGCCTCGAGTAGGTGCGTGTTATATTTTGGGACTTGTTGGTATGTTCGGATGGGGTTCCAGGGGGGTCAGGTATGTTTCGGGGTGATTTTAGATCATTTCTCCCTTGTTTTTTATGACTGAGCATTGCGATCGTAAAGTGTCCTGGGAGCTGGGCAGGAAGTTCTTCCTTACGTTCGCGTCACCGGAGTCGCATTCGCGGTTGTTAAGTCTTTAAGCCTTCGAGTTCGTGTACAGGTCCACGCGTTCGCGTAGTCTTAAGTTAGGCTGGGAATGTCATTTGGTTAACTTTCGCATTCACGGGAAGTCGCCACATTCGCGTAGTTATGTGCAGCCATGTATCGCGATCACATGCCTGGGGCAGCATCCGCATTGAGTCTTTGAGGCAGTTGAAGTTTTTGCTTCGCGATCATGAAACTAGTCTCACGATCGCAAAGTGTTTACCTGGAGCATATGTATAATGTCTTATTTTCGGACTTGGAACTCATTTTACCATATTTTGAGATTGGTAGCTCGGATTGAGGCGATTTTCACTCACTAGGATTGGTTAAGTATTTTTTACTCGGATTTGATTATTATACATGATTCTATCTTTGATTTTGGCATTTGATTGGCAGATCTAAGAGAGAAATTTGGGTTTTTTGGCAAAAGCGTTTCTAAAGTTAAAAATTGAGATTTGAACATCGATTCAAATTCGGATATGGACGAAACTCATAGATTGTATTCGTATTTGGATGGGTTGCCAGAATTTGTGAGTTTTGTCGGGTTCCGGGGTGCAAGCCCGGGTTGACTTTTAGTTGACTTTGAGTATTTTATTAAAGACTCGACCTTTATCATTTGGGTATGATTCCTATGACATTATTTGATGTTATTTAGTTGGTTTTGGCATGATTCGAGTCGTTCAGAGGTCGATTCGCGTGGGAAGGCAGTTTACAATATTGATTTGGCTTGTTTAAGATAGGTATCATGTCTAATCTTGTTTATGGAATAACACTTAGGATATGACCTTATTTTGCTCACTGAAATGTGTGAGAAGCTAGGTGTATGTGAGGTGACAAGCATATATGAGGGTGCTATGTATGATTCATGTCCGCAGTTGTCTTTAGGTCGTATTATGCCTTGATTTGGACATTGTGCTTCTTTTTATCATGCTTTATATGTTTGTGTGATGACGTGAACTCCGTGAGTCATTCTAGAGATCGTGTGTAGGTTTTGATTTCCTGTTGAGCATAATATTTGTTGTTGTGTGGTGTATCCGCCTTATTTGAGAAATAGTTATACACTCGCACATGCATACACCTTAGCATGCTAGCTTCTTCATTCAATGAGTATGTGATTTAATCTCCATTGTTCATGTACATGAATTTTTGTATATACTTTCTATGTGATATTGATTGAAATGGTAGCACGTGAGTGGTCCGTGCCGATCCGAGATATGATAGCATGTGAGTGGTCTATGCAGTTGTTATATATGGAACGTGATTTGTCCGTGGAATGTGTGGATAAGGATCCATCCCCTTGGGGTCACCCTCTCATATTTCTCTCTTGATGGTGTACATGCAGGTTGTGAGAAACCGACGGGTTTCTGGTTGATGTGGATCTTGGTAAAGTTGATCATTGGTTGGACTTTGCATCTCTTCTCTATTTACAAACTCCTTGGATGTATACATGATTGTTTTGCATATCTTCTCTATATGCTAGATCTAGAATGTATACATGCCTTTATGCATATCTTCTGTATATTCTATCTTACTTGATAAGATGATACACGACACATATCTTCGCTATATGTGAACCCATGTGATTTGATTTGTTTAATCATGCACATCGTCTCTATATAAAATTGATGAAAGATTAATTGATTAATTATGCATATCTTCTTCATATGCACTTGTTGAAGGATTAGTTTCTCTTTCATGCATATCTTCTCTATGTGTAAATGTGGAAGGATTATTTGATACTTCACACATATCTTCTCTATATGCAAGCTTGATGATTTAATGATATTGGACGCATATCTTCTCTATATGCCGAGTTGTTGAACTGGAATAGTATCTAGGCATAACTTCTCTATATGCAATTGTTGATGTATTGTTTGTTATCCAAAGCATACCTTCCTTACACATTGAGCTGTTAAGAGACTTTCACACATCTTCTCTATGTGCACTATGTGGTACTTATATTTTTCCTGTTTCGACTTTGTTACTGCTGCTAGGTACACGGATATGTTATTGAGCTGTGCAGGTTATATATATATAGTGAGTATCCTTAAACATAAGATCTCGTCACTACTTTATCGAGGTCAGTCAGGATACTTACTGAGTACATGCAATCGGTTGTACTCACACCATACTTCTGCACCTTACGTGCAAATCTTGGAGCGAACTATTGTGGACGACGAAAGTTGGCATTGAAGATGTACTTATTTTCCGGATATAGTTACTACTTGTCCTTGGTAAATTTGGATTCGTACTCTGTTTATCTATATTCCAAAAAGATATTGTATTTATTTTCGTACTAGCTTTGTAAATCTAAATCTTAGTGGCTCATGACTTGTACTACCAAACCTTGGGGTATTGTATGGATTTCAGCTATTTCATTCATTGATTATTTATTATTTTCATTAGAATTGTGTTAACTATTGTTTGTCTTACCTAGCGGGTTGGGTTATGTGCCACCACGACTAGGTGAATTTTGGGTCGTGACAGTGCTACCAGCCCTAAAATAGGTGTCTACTTTAGTCACACTTTCGTGATACCTCAACATAATGTTTGACTTTTTGGGCATTTTTGTTTGTCAAGGAAATCACAAATAGCTTTATGCCTTTTTTAGTGTTGTGCTCGCCCCAAATTCTCTGCTTGCTTCTATTAATTAAATCAAAATAAGTATCAGGGGAACCCTTTTATTGCATTAATTCATGGATCTTGTCAACTGCAACAACTAATTGTGCACATTGCTCCTTGAGTTATATTATTTTGATGTGCTAGTCAGAATTTACTTTGTGCAATTGGAAAGCTGATAGCAAGAGAAAAAAGAAATAATAGTAACAAGAAATGTTCCTTTCGGGATAGGAAGGAAGGAAAAGGCTCTTTTTAATGCGGTAACCATCTTTAATTATCATGACATGCATTTTGGACCGAGCGACATGATCTATCAAACAAATCTTGTATTTCTTCTTATCATTCCTTTATCCCCTGAAATCAGGCTTCTTTGTGCCAAACATTTGCATCAGACTCACGACTTTACTTCAACAAATCGTGCCCCTTAGGGATTTGTGCCAACAAGCCTTTCTTATTTTTTATCTCTATTTACTGTTTTCCCATGAGGGTTTTCAGCAATAAGACTCTCTCATTTTGAATTCTTTTTTGTTTCAATTCCTTGAAGGAGCGACATGACCATGGTCTATGTCGTGTGCCAACCATTGATCATTGCGTTCTTCTCTTAGCATTCTTAAAAGATTATAGGAAGGTTTTATTTGAATTGTTTTTGATAGGATTGGAAATAAAGGGTCGTATGGAATATCACATTAGACTCAAGATGACAGACTCGTGTACTTATAACTCTTTGAATTAAATCTTTTAAAATTACAACAAAAAATTTGCTTGTTTTAAATCCTAGGGAATGTTTTTACTTTTTGTTGGCAAAATAGATTCTTTGGTTCCAAAAAGGGGTAAAAAAAGGTGAAAAAGTCTCAAAGTTCTAAGTAGTTGTAAATAATATTTGGGTAGTGAGAATTAAAGCCTTTCGATATAGTACCTCTTGACAGCATCAACATTAATGATTATGTCTGCGGCTTGTCCTTTTATTTCAGCCAGGTGTAAAGCTCATTCCGATAATACCTTCTTGATGATGTAAGGACCTTTTCAAATTGAAACAAACTTTCCTTTAGCTTCCTTCATGATGTGAGAGAATTCGTGTCAACATATGTTGACTAACCTCAAATTATTTGGGATGCACTTTCTTATTGTATGCGGGGTCGTCCTTTGTTGGTATAACCGACCATGGCAAACCATGGTCAATTAGTTTTTATTAATCATTGTCAATTGTTCTAAATGGGCTTTGACCCATTCGGCATCCTCAATCTCCACTATAATAATGATTCAGAGAGAAAGGATCTGTAGGTATCACTACTTCAGTTTCGTAACCCAGTAAGGAGTTGTACCATCCAAAGTGCGAATGGTCGTGCAGTATCCTAGGAGTGAAAACAGCAACCTTTCATACCATTACTTGGAGCCTTGGACCATTTTTCTAAGAATGTTCTTGTTGTTCTGATTTGCAACTTCAACAACTCCATTTTCTTTGGGCCAATAAAGGGTAGAATTATAATGCATAATTTTGAATTGATAACATACCTCCTT
This sequence comes from Nicotiana otophora, assembly GCA_000715115.1. Taxonomy (NCBI): domain Eukaryota; kingdom Viridiplantae; phylum Streptophyta; class Magnoliopsida; order Solanales; family Solanaceae; genus Nicotiana; species Nicotiana otophora. The sequence goes on along the minus strand of AWOL01S0024282.1, from coordinate 136,439 downwards.
TATCATACTGCTATTCAAATTGGCAATATTACCTATAATGATAGTTTTTGGGATACCAAAACGAGAAATGATTTTGGAATGCACAAAAATTACCAATGCATTCTTGGTAATTTCCTCTACCCTTTTTGTGAACAAATTAATAGTGACTAGGATAAATCTATGACCATTTGAAGCTTTGGCTCAACTGGTCCAATGATGTCTATGTTCCATGCAACAAAAGGGCAAGGAGCAGACATATGATGCAATTTTGAGAGAGGAGAATGAATCAAATCACTGTGAATCTGGCACTGGTGAGACTTGCGGATAAAGCTAAAGCAATCACATTCCATGGTTAACCAGTAGTATCTAGCTAGGAGTATATTCTTTACAAGGACATAACCATTCATGTTTGGCCTACATACTCCAAATGTATCTCATTCATGATCCTTTTATCATTTTCAACATCCACGCATCTCAAAAGATTCAGATCTGATGTTCTTTTATATTGGCTCTCCCACTTAGAAAGAAACCATTTACAAGTCGTCTAATGACTCTCTTTTTATTTCCATTCGTCTGTTCTGGATTTTTACATATGTTTAGGAATTGTTTGATGTAAGAGGTTCTATTTCAATTGCGTTGCAGCAACTATGTTTATCCTGGATTTATCCTTCTAGCGGGTCAATATGAGTGTTGCCTGGGTATGGGATCATTGAAGCTAAGGTAGCCATTGCATCCGCTAATTCATTGTGAAACCTGGGAATGTACCTGAACCCAACGGATTGTACCTTTTTGTCATAACCCAAAATTCCAACCAAGAGGTTGTAATGGCGCCTAACACTGCTTGCTAGACATGCCAACAATCAACAATGATAAATGATATAAAACTAACATTAAAAAGCATGATCTCACAAATAAAGGAAAAAATTAGAAATTACATAGCAAGTCTAAACCAAATACTATCTAATCAACTCCTACAATTTGGTGTCACCGAGTATATGAGCTACTAAGAGTACTGAACACAAGGTCTACAAGAATTACAATATTGTCTGAAACAATAAATATTAACAAAGATCATGAAAATGTGACTTCATGACATGCAGACAAGAGTGCATCACTACCTTGAGTCTCCTCAAAAGTCCAAGATAATCAGTCCACTAAACACCACTAGAAACAATGCCAGACTCTGCACAAAAATAAAAAAGTGTAGTATGAATACAACCAACCCAACTTACTTAGTAAGTATCGAGCCTAACCTCGACGAGGTAGTCACGAGGCTATGACAAGATACTTAATTATAAACCTGTACAAGTAATAAGCGAAAAACAATAGTAATAGAGAGAGCAGGAAAACAATATAATATCAAATAAGAAGATAAATAACAAGGTTCACGAGAATAACAACAAACACCACAATAGAGAAACAACAATACGAAATAAACTCAAGACATCATATCCGTTGTAGCGCACAATCAGATCCAACATCAATACCATTGCGGCATGCAACACAATTCAACCTCAATATCATTGCGGCGTGCAACCCGATCTAACCAATATATCGTTGCGGTATGTATTCCAATCCAATATCAGTACCATCAATATGAAAACACTCAAAGAAACCAACATCACAAATAGCATGATATAATACCGAAGAGAAACCAAGTAGGCACAATATACTAAGGATAGGGTTAACATGATAGGAGATTCAACATTTCTAGAGCCATAATACATACATATGCCAACAAGGCCCCAAACATGGACCATAACATGTAAGTAATCTCTCAAAATCTAACAAAGCATAAGAGAATAACACAAAAATTATAAAAAACATGAATAAAACTACTTCTACCCGCATGCTTTAACCCACAACAAACGCATATATACTCATCACCACGCATATACGATGTCCCAACACATTTAGCACATAGCAAGTAAACACTTACAACCTAATTCCCTTAAATCAAGGATAACCACGATACTTACATCTTTCCAAAAAAAAGTCAACAATCCAAAACCGCCTTCCCTTTAGAACAAGCATCCAAACCGCCCGATTATCCTAGGTTCGTTTGGCCAAAATTTGAAATCAGGACCATATCCCGATTATCTATTCATTACCTAGTCCAAATATGTGATTTCTTTCAAGATTCGACCTTAAATCGAGATCTAACTATCTAAAATACAACAATTCTGAGTTTCTACTCAAAAACCCTATTTCTACCTTGTGAAAACATAGAGTTTGGGATAAAATCAATGGAAAGTAATAGAAACTAATAAAAAATAAGTTAAAGTTACTAACCTTAAAGTTGGGAATAAAATCCTATCTTAAAATCGCCTCCCACCAAGTCTAGGTCTCAAACATGAAATGAAATGAGCTAGTCCCAGAATCCTTTATTTTTATCCCAACTGCAGATGTCGCAATTGGGAACTTTAGTTTGCAATTGCATAGTTCGCAAATGTGAACCATTAGTCGCAATTGGGAAATAGGCCCTGAGTCTCTGAAGTCGCAACTGCAACACTCGCTTTGCAATTGCAAGCATCACAAATGTGATCCCAGCTTTGCAATGGCCTCCCCTACCCATTCTTCGCAAATGCAAGATGTAGTTCGCAGCTTCGAATCTGGCATTTGCGAGTAGATCATCACAATTGCGATAACTGTAGCACCAGTAATTCCAAGACTTGCCAAAACACCACAACCAATCCAAAACTCACTCGAGCACCTCAAGCTCCATTTTAAACTTCCACACAAGTATATAAACTTCATATGAACTCGCTCGTAAGCTCAAATCATCAAAATAACATCAAAATCAAAAATTAAAAATCAAAACCTAAAGATTTCCAAGTGTTCATAAGGTTAAATTCCAACTTTCAACAATAAGTGTCGAAATAGCCTCGGTTCACCCAGGACTCACAACAAACATATGTAGAAGTCTAAACTCATCATACGGACCTATCGGAATTGTCAAAATACCAATTTGTATCTGTTTACCAAGAATGCTGACCGTGGTTAACTCCAATAATGTTAATGTTACAAAATCAAGTTTTCCTTTTAAAAACGCATCTAAATTTCCATAAATCAAAACAAACCCCTCACACAAGTCATAAATCATCAAAGGAATCTATTCGAGGTCTCAAATCATGAAATAGAAAGCTAGAACTCAAAATGACATACCAGGTTGTTACATTTTCACCTCTAAAAGAAATATTTGTGCTAGCCTCTTCTGCCTACTCTGCGGTGTTTATAGATGATCCTGAATCAACTTCACCTTCTCCAAAGCATCACGAACCAAATCCGTAATCATTATCCTAGCCTCACCGGGCACAAACCAACCAATAGGAGAACGAAATTGCATACCATATAAAGCCTCATAAGGTTCCATCTGAATAGTGGACTGCTAGTTGTTGTTGCAGACAAACTCTGCAAATGGTAGGAACTGATCCCACTGGCCTCCAATATTAATAACACAGGCCCTCAACATATCCTCAAGGACCTGAATGGTCCATTCGGACTGACCATCCATCTGCGGGTGAAACGCAGTACTCAACGTCACTCGCGTTCCAAACTCTCGCTGAACATCTCTCCAAAAGTGCAAGTGAATGGAGTGCCACGGTTTGAAATGATAGAAATGAGCACATCGAGCAAATGAATAATCTCTCTGATGTAGATTTGAGCTAACCTCTCTGAAGTGTAAGAAGTCATCACCGGAATGAAATGCTCATATTTGGTCAATGTGTCGACAATGACCCAAACATCATTACACTTCCTCAAAGTCCGTGGTAATCCTACCACAAAGTCCATAGTAATGATTTCCTACTTCTACTCTGGTATAACCAACCTCTGAGTCAAACTACCTAGTTTCCGATGTTCATACTTGACATGCTAGTAATTCAAACACCGTAAAACATGCCCAACAATATCCTTCTTCATCTTCCGACACCAGTAATGTTGCTTTAAGTCATGATACATATTCATAACACCTGGATGAATAAAATACCTTGAACTGTGAGCCTCCGCAAGAATCAACTCCTTCAAACCATCAACATTCAGAACACCAATCCGACCCTCAAGCCACATAATAGCATCATCTCCAATCACATCCTTTGTTGCACCACCTCTCTGCACCATATATTGTAGAACCAACAAATTAGAATCATCAAACCAACTAGCCTTGATGCTCTCTACCAAAGATGATTACTTAGAAATATCCAATCTCACAAATTTGTTAGCCAAAGACTGAACATCCATAGCCAATTGACTCTTTATGTTTGGAATGTCATGCCCGACCTCGGTGAGCGCAATCGGAGCTTAACCGAGATACCCTGGTTAAGCAAGCCTGCTAGATGCCTTCTACCCCACTTTTTCTATTAACAACATAAGAATCAGTACACGTGATAAAAATGAGAAGAGTCAAGTGTTCAAGATTCTTTTTCCATTACTAAAGGATATTCATTTATGATTTCCAAAATCTTACGAGTTTATAAATATTATGTAGAACATGTTTGCCCAAATACCAACACTTCCTAGTTTAATTCCCAACATCAAACACCACCCACAACCTTTCTACGGAGTCTCTAAGTACAACAGAAGAGTACTATAGAAGTGCTGGCGACAAGGCCCCGATTATACCTCAAAACATAAAGTACAACGTCAAATGACATGGAGCCCGAAACAGAGTAGGGCTCACCAAAATCTGCTGAATACCGAGTAACTGCTAACGAGGATCAAAAATGCTCGCTGACGAACCACCTGCATCCATTGAAGATGTTGTACCCCCGGCAAAAGAGACATTAGTACATATGGAATAGTACTAGTATGTAAACTAAATGTCCTCTTTCAAAATAGAATGCCAATATAAGAAAGGAAAAACCATAAAAACCGCAAGTCACAATCAACAATATCCAAATGCCCAGTTAAAGCATAATAATTTTCAAAATACGAAAATAATATGTATTTTTGGTTGGGAGATTAGTACCAATATAGATATACCACAGTGTATTTTGCACGGAGTCCGATCACGACCCGATCGGCTAGGACATCTTCCCCGAAGACATCAACCACAATTACAATTACAATCACGAACTTCAATCATTATCTCAATAACAATATCAAGCACAATTTCAATTATAATTTCCAGCAAAATTCCCACCATGTGTACGGCATGGCGTACGATCACTACCCGACCAGCTAGGCCGTCACACCATTGGCCACAAGTATAATTTTTATTCTTGGTACGTTGGCCACACTTTATACCTCCAACTCACTTCTTTTACTTTTACCCATATTTATAGATTATCAACAATACGAACATTCGAAATCAAGGCATTAAGTATATATACGAGCAATAGGAGTTTTAGATGCATTGAGTATTCTTTCCAAGTTAAGCATAATAGACTTTCATTTGAAACACGACTCAAAGACATAATATTTTAATACACATATCATTCTTGAACACATTCCCGAAGGATAACATAATGTAATAGGAACATTCGAAACACATTTTGAATACATAATTTCTTGACACTTTGCTTACTCGGGACAATCGAATTTATCAGGAATAACTCGGAACATGGGAATGAGGAACTTGAGCCAACAATACTTGAAACTTACGGGAACATCATGGAATTAAATTCTAAGAGAGTAGTTTAGCCAACATACCTTGTTTGATCTTTCCTTAAGTTACTACAATACCCCAACACTTCAATCAATAACAATATATAGGAAGATAGCAAAAATTGGTTAATAACTAGAAGGATTCCCATGGTGTAACTCTCATAGGAATTTTGTCAAACACCTAGTACGCAAAATAGATTATAAAGCTCTACAATGGTAATCCCTTCCTCCCTCAACCAATTTCACCAAGAAACTAACCAAAATGGTTCATGAATCCCACATACTACAACCTATTGTCATATGCATAGCCTATTTCCAATCCCACAATACACTAGAACTCATAACCTCTTGCATGAAAGCTTAGGAGTAGAACTTACCCGGATAGATGATAATCTAGTGATTGACTTCCTTGATTCTTGAAGGTTCGTGAAAGATTGGATGATTAGAGTGCTACGTTTCCTCCTTCTCTCTCTAAAATGATCTTACCTCTCTCTAAAATCATAAGGCAGTCGTTCCAAAATAAGCACCAAAGGTTATTTATTAAAAAGAGGTCAACTTATAAAATAGGGAAAATAGACCCTCCAAACTCAGGTATGAGGTCGCAGAATGGACCGCATAATAGATATGCAGCCCGCAAAATGGGCCGCAAAAATGATGCCAAGAACTGGGCTGGTCTGGATCAGTCCGCGATAGGTCTGCGGTCCGTAGACCACTTATGCGGCTGCAGAATGAACTACAGAATCATCTAATAAAATTCTTCAAGCCAAATTTGCGATGGAAAATGCATAATGGATATGTGATCACAGAATGGACCGCAAAACGAGCTTTAAAATTCAACCATTTTTCTGCTCAGCTCCGCGACAATTATGCGGCTCGCGAAATGGTTTTGCGGCGAAATTGACCGCAGAATCACCTTCTTCAGCCAAAACTTTCCATCAACTCCTCAATGCATTCTTTAACCCAAAAAGTCCGTACCGCGGACGTAAGCCTACCTCGACACAACAAAACCTTAAATTCCTTGGCGAAGTTTTACAGGGCCTTACATGGAATAAATACCAAACTACTCATACTCTCCGCCTTCCAACTCAAGGAATCAACAACCACATTTGCCTTTCCCAGATAATACAAGATAGTGATATCATTGTCTTTCAAAAACTCCAACCACCTCTGCTATTTCAAGTTTAAATCCTTTTGCTTGAACAATAGTGCCTCCAAATCTTAAGCGCATGCACAATAGCTGCCAACGCCAAATCATGAACATCATAGTTCTTTTCATAGGTATTCTACTGCCAAGACTCGTAGGAAATCACCATACCAACCTACATCAAAGTTGCACCAAGATTAATGCATGAAACATCAGAATACACAATATAAGGCCCCAAACCTATGGGTAATACCAATATTGGAGGTGTAGTCAAAGCAAACTTGAGCTTCCGATAGATCTCCTCACACTCATCAGACCATCTGAAAGGATCACCCTTCTAAGTCATCTTGGTAAATAGAGCTGCAATAGATGAAAACCCCTTAACAATGCAACGATAGTAGCTTGCCAAACCTAGACTATGGATCTCTGTAACTGAAGTAGGTCTAGACCAATTTTGAACTGCCTCAATCTTCTTAGGATCAACTTTGATACCATCAGTAAACACAAAATAACTCAAGAATGCAACTGAGTCCAACCAAAAGTCTAAAGTACAACCTACAAGTGTTGCTCATGCTTCTCTCTACTACGAGAGTAAAATACAATATCATAAACGAACATAATCACAAAAGAATCCAAATAAGGCTTAAACATTGGGTTCATCAAATCCATGAAAGTCGTTGAGCATTGGTCAAACCAAATAACGTCACCAAGAATTCATAATGACAATAGCGGGTCCTAAACGTTGTCTTAGAGACATCTGAATCCCTAATCTTCACTTGATGATGGCCTGATCTTAAATCAATCTTGGAGAACACATTGTCACCCTGAAGCTGATCAAATAAATCATCAATATGAGGTAATGGATACTTGTTATTGATAGTGACTTTGTTCAACTACTGATAATCAATGCACATTCCCATAGAGTCATCCTTCTTCTTCACAAACAACACTAGTGCACCCCAATAGTCGTGGCATGGGAGGATGGATTATCTGAGGAGGAAGGAATATCATAGGTACCTATAGCTACTACTACAATCTCATTAAACTGGCTAGTAGTAGTGGAAACTGGCTGGTTATTTTGGCCTTGGGATTTCTAGAGTCTAACAGCTTATACAAGTCAAATGGTCATGTACATGATTTTGGTGTCATAGAGACTTGGTTCTACCTCAGCATCCACCAAATATTCTATGATAGTGCTCGGATACTGGTAGGAAATATTCTCTTATTGTGCCACTAGTGAAATGTTAGCAGACATTAGGGAACCCAAAATCATTGATTACCTAGCCATGATAGAAGCCACTAGAACTGCCCTCTCCAAAGGCAAATGGTTCTCATTTAATCACTGATCAAGTCTTGTACACACAAATATTTGCCATCCCTTTTACTTGAATCTCAAAGTGTTCCAGTAAATCCATGATCCCGCAGCCACCAAAGGGGGAGAAGTTCCTAGTGCTAGGATCTCTGCAAGCCATGGTCAGATTGGCTTCTTCTTAGCAAGTTTAGCTAAGTACTGTGTTGGCTCCAAATTATCAAGCCCCAAGTAGTCATTCAAATACTATTGATCAAACTTCACCTTGAGATTGTGCTCTTTGGTGACCTTGGTCCCTTTTACTATGTGTGTTGTGTTAGGATAAATGTCATGGATAAGGTGCTCTGTCACATCAACTAAGGGTTTTGTGAACTGCATCCTACCTTGCTTTTAGTGATTTGTTCTAGGAATGCAGGGTTGTATTTGTACAAATCCTTGATGAGAATTTGCCGCTCATGAGTGAGTGATCTATCCTTCTTTAATTTCAAGAATGAATTGTAACTCAAAATTTATCTTGCCAAACCACATTCTTAGTTGTCCTAGCTTTACCATCTTTTACAATTTTGCTCCCTTTACCATCATCAATGGCATCCTCAGAGTCGGAGTCAGCTGTGTCTGAATTGGACTCATGGCTAACGCTGTTGATGGCCAGCGAGGTTTCAGCTTCCGATTGAGGCTCGCTCTAAACAAAAGTAATCATAACTTCACAGACGTCCCCATCCCTTTTGTACACACAGTGAATGCGAACAGAGATGATTTCAAAATAAACTAAAAAATTAATAAAGAAAAGGAGAAAATATCGATGTGGCTCATACCAGATCGTGTTAATTACACCCGGAGAGATTGAATGTGTGTGGATGAGTAGCGTGCAGTAGTGTGTGCAGTTGATTCCATAGATTAGGTGATTTAAGGCTTGTTCAAAAAGTGAAAAGTATAAAACGTTGACCTAACCCTCCTTTTATACTTACCGATGGGTCGTGGTAAAGTGAGAGAGTTCAGCCGAAAAATTGCAGTGCGGTCCGCACTCGATTATATGTGCAGCTTATGTTCCTTGTGGTTGTACAGTCTCCCTGTTTTGAAGTGCGGCCGCAACTGTGCTAGCCTCGAATCTTTGCCTTCTCTAAATTTAACATGTGCGGCCGCAAAGTGCTTCGCATTGATGACAAAAAAGTTTAGAGACTTGACCACTTGAGCTCTCCTCCGTTCTCCATATGGAATCACACTAAGAAATTTAAATGGACCACTACACTTGATTTAATCTTCTCATGATACATCCTCAACCTTGAATTGAATAAAAACACTCACCGGCCTTGAACTACTTATTCCAAATATACTAGTCTTGAAGGTTTTTCATCTTTTATTTGTACAAGGATAAACTTTCATAGGCATGATACGCTGAATTTATCCAACTCATTCAAATGTGCAACCCGCAAGTTAGAGGCTACATTCCAATCAAGATTTAGCTTCTTTAAGGCCCAAATTTCCTTATGCTCCAATTCCTTGGAAGATGACAAGCTTTCCTGAACACCCACCGATAAGTAGACATCCTGATAGGTGTCTTGTAAGCCATTCTGTATGCCCATAGAGCATTATATAACTTCTCGGACCAATCTGACCAATTGGTGTTAACCAGTTTTGACAAGATACTCTTTATCTCCAGGTTGGACACTTCCACCAGACCAATTGCTTGCGGATGATGATAAGGGGTTGTCACCTTGTGAGTGTCACCATATTTGCCAAGCAAAGTGTCAAAAGCCTTTTTGCAAAAATGCGACCCTCCATCACTTATGATTGCTCTAGGAGTCCCGAACCTTGTGAATATGTTTTAATTCAAGAAAGACACAATCCTAGCCTCATTGTTAGGTAAAGAAACAACTTCTACCCACTTAGACAAATAATCCACCGCAACTAAAATACAAGTGTTACCAAAGGAACTCACGAATGGGCCCATGCAATCAATACCCAAACGTCGAGGATCTCAATCTCTAAGAATCATATAAGGGGCGCCATTTCATGTTTCTTTGAATTTCCACCGGCTCGTTGACATTCATCACACCTCTTCACTAAATCACTTGTATCCTTGCATAGAGTAAGCTAATAGCTGATCCCTCATGGTGACCACCATACGATAAAGAATGAAAAGCCATGAGAATATTGCTTTTCTCCTCATCCAGTACACATTTCCTAATCACTCCATCAGTGCAAATCCGGAAAAGGTATGATTCATCCCAATAGTAGTCCTTGCAATCTCTTTTGAACTTCTTCTTTTGGTTTGAAATGAACTCTTATGGAATGATACTGCTAGCGATGATATTAGCCAAATCCGCAAACCATGGTACCTCTTTCATGGAAAGTGCCAAAGTTGCTCACCGGGAAAGAGCCCTTTATCTCAAGGCCATCATATGGCCTCCACTCCTCCTCCAAATGAGATAAGTATTCCACCACTTGGTTTTTACTCCCCTTAGTATCTTGGATCTCAATATCAAATTCTTGGAAAAGAAGAACCCATCTCATCAACCATGCTTTGGATTCCTTTTTGCTCATAAGATATCTAAGTGTCGCATAATTCGTGTTCCCAATTACCTTTGCAGCCATCAAATATGGACGAAACTTCTCAATTGCAAACACAATGTCAAGTAATTCCTTTTCCGAAATGATGTAGTTAACTTGGACACTATCCATGGTCTTACTAGTAGATCGGGTAGAAACATTTATCGATTCTTTGTCCCAAAACTGCCCCAACAGCTACATCACTTACGTCACAATTGAGTACCAGGTTTGTTTCCTCACATCGAGCAAACACCTTATCCAAATTAGCAAGGCAATCATCAAATGAATCCCCAACAACCAAAAAGTCATACATAAAGACTTTAAAAGTACTCCTCTACCATGTCCGTGAATATGGCCACCATACACCGTCGACAATTTGTTGGTGCATAAAACAAGCCAAAAGGCATCCTTTTGAAAACAAAAGTACCATATGGGCATGTAAAAGTGTTCTTCTTTTGATCTTTCGGTGTGATAAGAATTTGTTTTTATCTCGAATAACCATCTAGAAAATAATAAAAAGCACGTTCGGCCAATCTATCAAGAATATTACACATGAATGGGAGGGAAAGTGGTCCTTCCTTGTGACTTTGTTGAGCTTCCAGTAATCCATAAAAACTCTCCATCTAGTAACCATTTTTGTAGGTATCAACTCATTCTTGTCATTGGTAACAAGTGTCATACCCCCTTCTTTAGGACACGTTGAACTAGATAGGTCCATGAACTATCACAAATGGGGTACACAACCCCGACATCCAACCATTTGATAATCTCCTTATTGACCAACTCTTGTAATGTTTTATTAATTCTCCTTTGATGCTCAATAAATGGTCTAGAACCATCCTCCAACTTGATCTTGTGCATGCAAAAAGGGTGGTTTATACCCCTAAATATCTGTCAAAGTCCACCTAATAGTTATCTTCCTCGTTTTTAGAACTGCCAATGTGGAATCTACATACATATTAGTCAAACAAGAATAAAGAATAACCAGTAAAGCAGAACGAGGTCCAAGAAACTCATATTGAAGGTGTGGTGGCAATGGCTTCAACTACAAAGTGGGTGGCTCTATAATTGAAGGCTTTGTAGGAGGAGTCTTCCTATTTTTAAGATCCAATGATAACTTTTGGGGCACATAATTGTAAGACAACATCCCTTGTAAAGAGTTAACGCATTCCATGAAACCATCTATTTCATCATCATAAAAGTTTAGCAAGACGACTTCAAACATATAAACCGCATTTATTGTGGCACTAATGTCATAAATGATTACGTCGGTCACAAATCCACAAAAGATCGCACTTCACTGCTATTCGGTTGATGCATATAGACCATACATGAAATTCCACTTGCTTTTCACCAACTTAGAAAGTGAGTTCGCATGCTTCATCATCACAAATGGACTTTCCTGTAACAAGGAATGGCCTCCGAAAAATGATTGGAACTTCATAGTTCACTTCACAATCAAGAATAAAAAAGTCCACCGGGAGAATTAATTTATCAACTCGAACCAATAGTACAACTGCAATCACCCTCAATGGTCTCTTTATTGTGTGATCAGCCATAAATAATCTCATAAATGTGGGTCTTGGTTTCACAATTCCCAAAGTATTGAAAATAAAATACGGCATCAAGATGATACTTTCTCCAAGATCACATAAGGCCTTAGCAAAATTGGAACTTCCAATAGTTCAAGGAATTGTGAAAGCGGCGGGATTCTCTAATTTGGGAGCCATGGAATGAACAGTAGCACTAGCTTGATGAGTGACCTTGATAGTTTCAAAGTTCGTTGATCTCTTCTTGGTCATAATATCTTTTATGAATTTGGTATAACCAGGCATTTTCTCCAATGCTTCAACCAATGGCACATTAATAGATAAACCTATTAACATTTGGATGAACTTCTTTAATTGATTGACGACACATTAGTTTGTGGTATTGATTCCATGGTAGAATGTTTGTTGGATCTTTAATTGATTGACGACGCATTAGTTCGTGTTATTGATTCCATGGTAGAATGTTTGGATGAACTAATGCGTCTTCAACTATTTAGCAATGAAATTTTCCACCAACTCATCCCATGTATGAATAGAATGATTGTGCAAGAGTTCCAACAAATCTAAGGCCTCCCCTTGCAGTGAAAAGGGAAATAGTCTCAACCTCAATGCATCTTTCGAAACGTTTATTTGTTTGCTTTCCCAACATGCTTCCAAAAAGCCATTCAAATGTCTACGACCATTTCGATGCGGCGCTCCAGTGAAATAGCCTCATTGCTCGAGCAAATTGAGCATCATATTGGTTATTTGGAAGTTGTCTACCCTAAGCATAGGAGGGGACTATAGTACTAGAATACCTTCATTTGGAAAATTCCGGTGTTGCGCTGCTTGGGGTTATGGTGGTGGTGGAGGAGCGGGAGGTGGAGGCATACTGTCATGTTGCGCATATCCTCGACGGTTTGTCATGTTGCTTGTGGTGACAAAGACATTTCATCAAGTTGCTCCTCCTTGCCATACACCTCTCCCATTGGTAAATTACCTGGCTTGTTGTTCGCCATTGGTAACCTATAATCACATAAATGAGTAAGTAACACGAAAGTAAAAGAAGATACTCAAGAAACACACTCAAGTATATAGCTAACACCATAAACTCCGACAATAGTGCAAAAGAATGATAACGTCCAAAAAACACCCAAGGACAGGATATGTAACGGTTGTTTGCAATATAAATGTTGCATCCTGCATTTTCGTACGATAAAGTTTCGTCGTAAGTTAATCGACGCAAGTTTGGGAATAAAATTATTTTGTGATTATAAGCATTATGCTATTTTAAACAAGTGATGAGTAAATTGGTAAAGGTGAAAGGGTAAGCAAATCGAAGAAAATGAATTTCATCGAAGTTTGATATTTTGGGATAAAATATGTCCCGAACTAAAATATCTGGTATTTATGGACTAGTACCATACAAGGTACCACATGGCCATGATAGTGAGGTGTATAAGGTATGCTAAAAATGAGCAATATTTTAAGTAATTTGGGATAATTTTTAATTATATGGATAATTGGTGAGTTATTGGATTAGTGAGAAATTACCAAGTTAATTAAGAAAGTGATAATTTATTTAATATTTTTTAATAGCTCTTGAACCGTGAACATTATGTGGCTGCCATGTAAAGCCCAAGGGACGACTCTTCCTTTATATATGCTATGTGGCATATTTGTAGGAGAACTAGTGGCCACAAGGATTACTATACGTAAACAAAGAAGGAATTACATAAGTTTGCTAACAAAACTTACGGAGGAAGCTCCAAAATTCCAAGAAACTCTCTAAGACATTTTGGATAAGTCTTGAAGTTTAACGTGGCAGCAATACATCTTATATTTGATGACTCCTAATTCACTTTGAAAAGGTTGCAATATTTGAAGTGATAACTACATTATATCATTTGGATGGAGAAGTGTTATCAAGAAAGCCACAAAAGGGTACGGTCATTTTCCATTCTTGTAGAGAAACATCTCATTCTTTATTAGTAACATGGTTCATAAATTTTAAAGTGAGATGCTAAGATTTTCAAAGTGATCAAAACTTCGAAGCATAAGATTTTGCGATTCTTAAGGAGCACGGTGCAATCTTTCTCAAGAATATCATACGGATGTTTCCCTACTCCAGGTACGTTAAGGCTATCCCTTCTTTCTTTTTGGCACGACCCAAATGATACTGAAAGAAACGAGCAAACGCACAGTTTTCATAAACGACTCTATTCATAGAAATATTAGGGGTGTCTATATTCTTGATTCTCCATGTGAATTATTATTATATCTTCTGTTCACGGGTCTCAGAAAAATATGTATTAGATAAAATTTATCTGACAGACATATTATTTTTATGACATTTCGAGAAACTATTATTAACGTATTTCTTATGCATTTATACATATACATTGACCCATGACCAGATGGCATTATATACACGTATATATATATATATTATATGTATATGGGATATGAGAAAAAGGTTATGGCATTATATACGCACCACCACCTGATCAGCTAGTATACATTGATAATTTGCCCACAGTGGCCAAAATAATATGATGGGATGCAGAGGCTTGATGATTTTATGAACACATATACCTATGCATGTTATGATATTTATACACATATGCATGACATTATAAAGATGAAATGATTCACAAAGCTATGCAGACGTACATGTCGAGTCTTTTACTCCATGTTTCTCTCATGTCTATTATTTACTGATTTTCATTCCTTACATACTCGGTACATTATTTGTACTGACGTCCCTTTTTCCTGGGGACGTTGCGTTTCATGCCCGCAGGTCTCGATAGACAGGTCGAGAGTCCTCCAAGTAGGCGATCAACTCAGCAGAAGATATTAGTGCTCTCCATTTGCTCCGGAGTTGCTTGTTTGGTCAGTATGATTTAGATGTGTATAGTTTGGTATGGCGGGGCTCTGTCCCGGACTTTATGACATTTATGTACTCTTAGAGGCTTGTAAACATATGTCGTGTACGTGAAAGATTGTACAGCCTTGTCGGCCTATGATTTGAGTTTATAAATTATCATGTTGGCCTATTAGACCCGTATGCCACGTGTATATGATGATGTAATAAGAAAAATACGTTACGTTGGTACTCGGTTGAGTAAGGTACCGGGTGCCCATCACGGCCCATCGGTTTGGATCGTGACAAAAGTGGTATCAGAGCAGTTCTGGCCTAAGGAGTCTACAAGTCGTGTCTAGTAGAGTCTTGTTTATGGGTGTGTGGTGCACCACACTTATAAGCAGGAGGCTACAGGGCATTTAAGAGTGTCACTCTTTTTGCTTACTCTAGATCGTGTGGTAGAGCTCAGTTGTAAGAACTGAATTTTCTAAACTCTATCTTATTCATAATACGACGATGCTTATATCCAGAAAGACGGTTGGTAAGAGATATAGCTGTGGAATAGTTGAGTTAGAGGAACACAATTTTTGCATCATGCTTATGATGGATAAATGTGAGGTCTTCAGCAGAACATGTGTGTGCCTTACATATAAGCTTCTTGATAAGGAGCCTTAAGGCAAGAATATTTATCCACCTCTATGGTAAAAGGCAATGAGAGATTCAGAAGATAAATACAAGTTTCAAGAAGTAGGAGAAGCAAGATGAAGAAGGGTACGAGGTACCCAGTTAATAAAGATTATCATTATTTACAATTCAGGAAGATAGATATAAGAATTTTGAGGTACCTTCAGCAGTGACAAATGTATGTACAATCGGCCACACCAATCTCAGTTATGCCTTATGGGAGCTAACATACATAGTTTAAGAGAAGGACGAGTTATCAGGATCCGGATGGGGATAGAGTAACCCAAACTAGTGGATGGATTGGTAGAGTTAGTTGACGTTTTCGAAGGATAGAGCAAACGTGGTAATGGATCTCCTTGTGAGACACCTCGATGGTGGACTCTAAAATAGTACAGCTAGATATGAGTACTACAAAGATAAACACTGGAAGCCTGGAAGGGATAAATATTACCTTAGTATGGCTCCCATCCCTGGTATAAAGAAAATTTTAGGCAATTCGAGGAGCCAGTAGATGGAGCAAGGGAAGCTAAAAGCAAAAGAATGTCTTGTTTGAGTTTTCAGAATAAAGTGTTAGACATAAATGTTTGCTGGAAATAAGAAGAGAGTTAATGAAGCATTATGAGTAAGATGTGATACATGGATGACAACGGTAGAGCAAAAAGATGACAGTATTACAAAGTCTATAGTCAGGTGAAGGAAAGGACGAGAGGTGACAGGTCTTGAGATAATAAAAGAGTATAGGCCATAAAGTCATATCCTCATTTCAAGAAATAAGTTTGTGACTCCAACGTGATTACCAAAAGGAAAAATTAGCCCTAGAGTAATAAGAAATCAGTATGGATTGGTGAATAAGATAAACTAAAAATGAATTAGGGACTGAATGATTCGATAATGGTCGACATCGTGAGAATTTCAGATTTTGTTCCGGCGATAATAGAATGGACGGCAGAAGAATACCCTTTAAAGGTCATTCAGGAAGACACTTCCCTAAATCAAGCAAGGTGAGTAAAGTTAAGCTTAAGGGGCTATATGTTCCAGTTACACTAAGTGTCACCCTCCCGAGTGAGGAATTTCGTTATCCTTGGTACAGAAGGATTACCGCGAGGCGAGTGAGGATTATCGATGAGGTGAAAAGATGCCAAAGATGAGAGGGTAAAACATCTATACGTAGATCATCGTAGCACTAAATCTTAGTGCTCCCCTAAGGGGGGGAGGGGGGATATGGAGTGATGTTTTATTAAGTCAGAATTAAATGGTTCTAGTAATTATGGAGTGGTAAGGAAAGAATGCGAAGAAGAACAAAATGAAAAAGGGATGAGATTGCACTTATTCAAAGCCTACAAATATGCTACGATTCCAGAACATTATGCAAACACGACGTCAAGGAAATGAAGTAAGGGTCCCTGCCCGAGATATGACGCAAGTTAATGCAAAGGAAATAACCCAAGAAAGATTACGCGG
The DNA here is from genome assembly GCA_000715115.1 of Nicotiana otophora. NCBI lineage: Eukaryota > Viridiplantae > Streptophyta > Magnoliopsida > Solanales > Solanaceae > Nicotiana > Nicotiana otophora. Next base: position 119,316 of record AWOL01S0024282.1, on the reverse strand, counting down.
AATATTGATATGAGAATGGGCCAACGAGTAGTTAGTAGTTGATCCAGGAAGAGCCTAGTTATGGCTAGACAAGAGGATACAGAAAAATCAATAGATCATGCAAGATAAACGGAGTGAACCCCAACATGGGAAATTCAGTCTCGCAGATATGATATCATGAACTTGAGAAATATTCTGATAGGAGTTGGGATAGTTAAAGATACCGTATGAGTATTAAGGGAAGACAGTCAAAACTTTAGTTCAGGAGCAACCGTACAAGCATATAAGTATGGAGGTAAGTAACTAAGGAATTTTATATGTGAGTACGAACATCAAATATTCCGTCGAGTATACGATGTAATAAGCTCGCAGCCTTGCAAGAATCAGAGGGTCCTCCCTAAGTACTACAATGAAAGACTAGCGGAGGAAATAAGGAATAAGGCTTTAACCAAGCACAGTCACCTAAAGAGGAAATGGTCATGTAACAATAGTCTCACAACAACATTGTATGCACTCTATCAGTAGGTGGAACCTATCGTGGCTAATGAATGGGAAGAAGAAAAAAGATATATATATATATATATCACAATCAAAAGGTGATATTCAAGATCATATGGGTTGTATGGAATTCCAATATGTGTGTGCACTAAAATAAGCTAAGTATGCACGCAACAAGGAGGGAGAACGACCAGGAAAAGCAATTGATTGCATTTAAAAAAGGTTGAGAAGGAATGAAAGGAATTATTCGATCAATGATCCAGAGATAATTATAGAATGAATGTACCTAAGATTTCAGATATTATCCATGTGGCATATATGTTGACAATCATACAACTGTAGAAGATTCCGGTATAGGTTAAAAGAAAGAATTGAGCCGAGGTCATAGACGAAAGATTGAATTAATATAAGATTGTATCATGGATATTTCATAGCGTCCATGAAATGCTAAAGTAATAACTATTGCCATGAGCCGCAGATCGAAAGATAGCTTAAGCCTACATAAAGGTTGATCAGAAGGAAAAAAGAAACTAAAGAGTTACAACAACGAAGTAAAACAAGAGTCTGATTATTGGACCTAGAAAATTATAGAAATTGCGCTTGAGAACATGGCAGAATCACTCCTAATATCAGAGGTGCAACAGAGATAATGCAACAACCATATTCTATAATGGCTCTATAAGGAATCCAGTTAGAAAAGTACCGGCCTTATAAGAAGTCAGTATGAAGCTCTCACCGGATTATGTATACACTAGAGGTGCAAGTATTATAATAGAGCTTCAAGTTGTGAATATGAATTATACCTTGTGGAAAGGAGGCCATGAATGAGATAGAAGATGTAATGCAAGATTTTAAGGTAAGTAAGGTAAAGCTGAACAACGTACGAGATATTCACATGTGGAAGGTTGTGTATAGTCCATACTTCAGATAGAAAGCTAGAAGCGTGGGGATTCAGTATCCAGGAATGATAGCGGCGTCGTTAGTGACAAAAGTGCTATTTCTAGGTATCGAGAGGTCCAGTTATGAGAGTAAAGAAGAGTTAAAAATGATGTGATATCTTGCTTGATGTTCCAGAATAACGCAAGGGAATCTATGGTACAAGCAAGTTGAAGGAAGGTTGCGAGTACTATAAATGAATATATGTAGGTCGCAAGCTAAAGTATGGTAGAGCGACAAGGTTTTGGAAAGACATGAGTATAAATAAGGAATGGGAAGTGAGAAGGTTACGGGAATGGATAAGTTATCGGGATTAAGCCCATAAAGACAAAAGAGCTGATGGTTTCTCTAAGTTATAGAAAGTTCAGCCTGAATGAACTCAAAGGAGTCTAAGACTAATAGCATTTAAAAGAGATGGAAAGTTGCCGTGGTAGTAAATTGAGGGTATACTTATGATAAATGAAGGATGACGTTTGGACCTTCGATTGAGTGAAGATTTGAAGGGATTTCATGAATTGTACAGGATTAAAATACCCACGTAAGTGAGTCACATTGGGATGCTATAAAGTATGATCATTGAAGTACAATATCACCCCTAAGTAGATTAGGAAAGTCACTTCAAATGTTCCCCGATTAGACGTGAGCCCTAGCGGTAGTGTTACATAAGAGGCCAAGTTATCGGTATTAAGATGAATCAACAATGGATGGACAAAGGTCATAAAGTATGAGATGATATTAGGCCGTTATTATTAAGATGAATAGTATTGAGGGGGCATTAAAGGACTTAGCTTATTGCATATAGGATAAGCAACGAAAGTAACCTGGAGTTCGGTAGCAAACCTCAATAACGATAAATCAAAGTAAGAGTTATGGAAGTAAAGTCATACGGAGGGATAAACAGATCTATGATAGAAGGTAGCAACAGTTACGAGATTAGAAGGATTCCGACTATAAGTCGTGGTGTGAGAACGGAGCTTAAAGGGGAGAATGCCCTGGCCCTTAGAATTATTCACAGAACAGTTGCTTAGATGATAAGGAAAGTAATAAAGTATTCAGAGGACATAAGTTATGAAAATGATAAGTATATCAGTCAACATTCGAGGACGAATGTTCCAAAGGGAGGAATGGTGTTACATCTCGCATTTTCGTACGATAAAGTTTCATCATAAGTTAATCGACGCAAGTTCGGGAATGAAATTATTTTGTGATTATAAGCATTATGCTATTTTAAACAAGTGATGAGTAAATTGGTGAAGGTGAGAGGGTAAGAAAATCGAAAAAAATAAATTTCGTTGAAGTTTGACATTTTGGGATAAAATATGGCTCGAGCTAAAATACCCGGTATTTATGAACTAGTACCATACAAGATATCATACGGTCATGCTAGTGAGTGTATCAATGCTAAAAATGAGCAATATTTTAAGTAATTTGGGATAATTTTTAATTATGTGGATAATTAGTTAATTATTGAATTAGTGAGAAATTACCAAGTTAATTAAGAAAATGGTAATTTATTTAAGAGTTTCGATAACTCTTGAACCGTGAACAGTATGTGGCAGCCATGTAAAGCACAAGGGATGGCTCTTCCTTTGTATATGCTATGTGGCATATTTTTAGGAGAATTAGTGGCCACAAGGATTACTATACGTAAACAAAGAAGAAATTACATAAGTTTGCTAAGAGAGCTTACGGAGGAAGCTCTAAAATTCCAAGAAAATCTCTAAGATATTTTGGATAAGTCTTGAATTTTAACGTGGCAGCAATACATCTTATATTTGATGACTCCTAATTCACTTTGTGAAGGTGGCAATATTTGAAGTGATAACTCCATTATATCATTTGGATGGAGAAGTGTTATCAAGAAAGCCACAAAAGGGTACGGTCATTTTCCATTCTTGTAGAGAAACATCTCATTTTTTATTAGTAACATGGTTCATAAATTTTAAAGTGAGATGCTAAGATTTTCAAAGTAATCAAAACTTCGAAGCGTAAGATTTTGCGATTCTTAAGAAGCACGGTGCAATATTTCTCAAGAATATTATACGGATTTTTCCTACTCCAGATATGTTAAGGTTATCCTTTCTTTCTTTTTGGCACGACCCAAATGATACTGAAAGAAACGAGCAAACGCACAGTTTTCATAAATAATTTTATTCATAAAAATATTAGGGGTGTCTATATTCTTGATTCCCCATGTGAATTATTATTATATCTTCTGTTCACGGGTCTCAGAAAAATACGTATTTGATAAAATATATCCGACAGACATATTAGTTTTATGACATTCTGAGAAAATATATTAACGTATTTCTTATGTATTTATATATATACATTGACCCATGACCAGATGGCGTTATATACGTGTATATATGTATATTATATATATGGGATATGGGAAAATTTTATGGTGTTATATACGCACCACCACCTTATCAGCTGGTATACGTTGATGATTTGCCCACAGTGGCCGAAATGATATGATGGGATGCCCTTAGAGGCTTGATGATGTTATGAACACATATACCTATGCATGTTATGACATTTATACGCATATGCATGACATTATAAAGATGAAATGATTCACAGAGCTATGCAGACGTACATGTCGAGTCTTTTACTCCATGTTTCTCTCATGTGTATTATTTACTGATTTTCATTCCTTACATACTTGGTACATTATTTGTACCGACGTCCCTTTTGCCTAGGGACGCTGCGTTTCATGCCCGCAGGCCTCGATAGACAGGTCGAGAGTCCTCCAAGTAGGCGATCAGCTCTGCAGAAGATATTGGTGCACTCCATTTGCTCCGAAGTTGCTTGTTTGGTCAGTATGATTTAGATGTGTATGGTTTGGTATGGCGGAGCTCTGTCCCGACCTTTATAACATTTATGTACTTTTAGAGGCTTGTAGACATATGTCCTGTACGTAAAAGATTGTACAGCCTTGTTGGCCTATGTTTTGAGTTTATAAATGATCATATTGGCCTATTAGGCCCGTATGTCACATGTATATGATAATGTAATCAGAAAGATACGTTACGTTGGTACTCGATTGAGTAAGGTACCGAGTGCCCGTCGCGGCCCATCGGTTTGGGTCGTGACAATAATTACCCAACAAGAGTCGGGGTCAAACCACAAGGAGTTTGAATGGGTGCTAAGGTAAATACTTAACTAGGGAACTTAATATATCTTAGATTAGCTTTCAACAAAACTTGATGTAGTAATACTACTAATTATACTATGAATTATTAAAGAGACAAATTATCAAACATTTAATATGATATAGTTAAATAGTGAAAGGCCTATGTTTTATTCCTCACCTAGGTGTAAACCTAATGGGTGAAATCTAATATGCTTGATTGATTGATTAGGGTTGTTATGACTCTCAAATCTCAAGTGCTCGCTCAATACTTCTCGATTAATGAGTGATTATGCCCAAATTATATTTCTCAAGTCTAAATGGATAACTATAAGAGCATTTGATTATGAGCCCAAGTTAGATTATTGCTATCTCGAGTCCAAATATATTAATCGAAAAAATCAATCTCATACCTAGTCCAATTTCTTGTTAGCCATATTTTGCTAGACATAGTTCCTCCTCAAGTAAGAACAAAGTCTAAAAGGCATGAATCAATGTTTGCAACCACTAATTCAAATTTAAAGCATAAAAATAGCTAAATAACATTTAACCCAATCCTAAACAGGCATAATATTAACAACCATAAGATTCACACTAGGGTTGGATTACAACCATAGATAAAAATCTACCTACTCATGATAAGAGACATAAAAGCTAGATACAAGATGAAATAAAGAAAGTATACTAAAATAAAAGAAAGATTAGATGATCTTCTTCAATTGTAGCTCAAACTTGCTCCAAATAGCGAAAACTAACTAACTCACAGCTGCTACAATGAAAAGATACCCTAAAAGAGCTAAAAACTTTCTATTTACATGACTCCCAAAATTTCGGCCAAAATTGCCCTTCGGATGATTTTGTGGCTGCAAGAGGAGATTTGCAGTCCGCACTTTACTGGATTTGACTTGCCCTTTGCTGATAGTAAATCAGACTTTGCGATCGCCCTTTAGGCATTGCATTAGTATATCATCCTTGCGGCGACACTATTTCTTTTGTGGTCACACTTGGAGAGACATTAGAATCGGCTGTCTACTCATTCTCTGATCTTCTATTTTTTTTAGTGCAAACTGCTTTGCAGATCAAAGTGCAACCGCACATCTTCTTTTGCGATCGCACTTTACTTTTTGCGGACCTCACTTTTCTTTGCCCTTCTCCTCTTCAATTGAATTTCCTAGGATTATCTTCTTTTGAGTCATTCTTCATTCAAGACCCTAATCCTTCATGGCATGCCTATAATTCAACACTTATCATTAGAATCGGGCATTAGATAACTACTTTTGGACTAAATACTATAGTAAAAAGTTACCAATAAGTGGTTAATTACTTCACATATCAATCTTGTTGGTCTGGCCATCTCATAAGTCTGTCATCACCTCTTGACTAATCCGTATATCTAAAAGAGGGTGAAGTCAACACCATTAACTAGTCCTAAGTTGCACGAAATCTCATGGCATTGATTCAATAACTCCTGAGAATCCTCTAAAGGCGCACAACTGAAGTGAGGAGGAAATAACTTCTGGAACTTATCTATCCTCTTAAGCTCTTCACCTGACATCGTGGGCCTAACCTCAGGCTATGCGGCAATAATAGGTTGAACCACCCCAACTAGTAACACTTCTTGGGTCTGATATCCATGAGTCATCTGCTCAAGAGTACGAGTGGTGGGAGTTGCGGCTAGTGCTCTAGGAAACACACCCGCCTGAGCTATGCTCTTCATAAGGACAACTATATAGACCAAGGCATCCTGAAGCACTGGAGCAATTTTAAACCCCTATAGAACCTATGTTGGCCCCTCTAGCTCAGCCTAAGCTGGAATCTCATTATCTAGATCTATATGGGGCTTGACTGGTACTGCTTTAGCACGAGCATGGGCAGCTGCAGGTGATGCTGCACATACCATGGACTGGGCTCTAGCTTTTCCCCTACCCCTGCCCCTGCCCCTGCCCCGGCCTCTATCCCTTATAGTGGCTATAACTTGGGGCTCTGGATCCTGATCAAATGCAATTGAAGCATGTTTCCTCACCATCTGAGAGTATAAGAGTGAAGATTCAAGCTTTAAGATTAAATAAAGTCGCATAATAGAGAAAAAGATAAAGTAAAGTTTCCTAAAGCCTTATAGCCTCTCAAAGATAAGTACAAACATCTCTATACCGATCATCAAACCTCTACCAAGCTTGTTCACGACTCGTGAGACCTAGGTAGCCTAGTACTATGATACCAATTTCTAAGACCCAAAATCCCAACTAAGGGATGGTGATGACACCTAAAACCGCTTGCTAAGAAAGCCAACACTCAATAATGACAAAAGATGTAAAGCTAACATTAAATAGCAAGATATCATAAATAAAAGAAAAACTTAGAAATTACATAGGAAGTCTAAACCAAATACTATCTAATCGACTCCCAAGATTTGGTGTCACCAAATACATGAAATACTAAGAGTACTAAATTCAAATTCAACAAGGATTACAATATTGTGTGAAACAATAAATAGTAACAAAGAAAATGGAAAAGTGACTTCAAGGCCTGCGAACGAGAGTGCAGACCTACCTCTAGTATCGGCAAAAGTCCAAGCTAATCAGGTCGCTGAAAACCAAAGGCCCCAATGCCAGAATCTATATAAAATGTGCAAAAGTATAGCATGAGTACAACCGACCCAATGTACTCAGTAAGTGTCGAGCCTAACCTCGACGAGGTAGCGACGAGGCTATGACAAGATACTTACTTATAAACATGTGAAAGTAATAAGCAGAAAGTAATAGCAATGGAGATAGAAAAAAACAATGTAATATCAAATAAGAAGATAAATAACAAGGTTCGTGAGAATAACAACAAAAATCATAAAAGCAAAACAACAACAAGGAATAAACACAAGACATCATATCAATTGCAGCGTGCAACCTGATCCAACCTCAATACCGTTTTAGGGTGCAACTCAATCCAACTAATATAATGTTATAGCGTGCAACCCGATCAAATCTCAGTACAAATCAACATGAAAATACTCAAAAAGCAACTAACATGACAAAGAACATGACATAATAGTAAAGAGAAACCAAGAAAGCATAATATACCAAAGATATGATAAAATGATTGGCAATTCAACATTTCTAGAGCCATCTTACTCACATATTCCAATGAAGCCCCAAACATGGCCAATAACATGAAAGTAATTAAGAAGTCTCAAAATCCAAAATAGTAGAAGAGAATAACACAAAAACCAAAGACATGAAAACAAATACTTCTACCCGCATGCTTTGACCCATAACAAATGCATATACACTCACCGCCATGTATATACGTTGTCCCCAACATATTTAGCACATAGCAAGTAAACACTTATAACCTAACTTCTTTAGATAAAGGTTAACTGCGATACTTACTTCTTTTTGTAACCGATCAACACTCCAAAATTGCATTCCCTTTAGAACAAGCCTCCAAACCACCTGAATATAGTCAATTAATACTCGAATAAGTAAAAATAAGCTTTAGAAACTATCCTTGTATCAACAAGGTTCGATCTTTAATATATTACAAAAATTCAACAAAAGAAAATCGGGTCCCACTTGGTCGAAATCCAAAATGAAGTCCAAATCCTAATTACTCATTCATCTTCGAGACCAAATATATGATATGTTTTGAGATCTAACCTCAAATCTAGGTGTAAATCTCTAAAATGCAAAAACCTAAATTTCTACCCAAAAACCCTATTTCTACTCTATGATATCTTAGACATAGGGATGAAAATCTATTAACATAAATCCAAAACAAGTTAAAGTTAAAAACCCTTGAAGTTGGGAAGAAATTCTCTCCAAAAATCGCCTTCCACCAAGTTTAGGTTTCAAAAATGGAATAAAATGAGCTAATCTTGTAATCCCTTATTTTTCTCCTGGCTGCATATGTCAAAATAGTACTTTATTTTGTAATCGTGCAACTCGCAAATGTGAACCATTGGTCATAATTGCGAGCATCGCAAATATGATCCCAGCTACGCAATTGCGAAGTTAGACTCCCATACCCATTCTTCGCAAATAGAGGTGTTGTTCGCAGTTGCGAACCTCGCATTTGCAAGCAGATCATCGCAATTGTAATGACTGCATCACCACCAATTCCAAGATTCTCCAAAACAACCCGAAACAAATTCGAAACTCACTCGAGCCACTTGGGCTCTATTCCAAGCATACATTCAAGTATATAAACCTCATATGAACTAGCTCGCAAGCTCAAATAACCAAAAAAATATCAAAATTTAAGAATCAATTATCTAAACTAAAAGATTTCCAGGTGTTCATCAGTTCGAATTCCAACTTTCGATGAGAAGCTCCAAAACATCCTCGGGTTACCCGCAACCTACACCAAACATACGTAAGATTTCAAAATAATCATGCAAACCTATCAAAAATATCAAAATATTGATCTGAGGTCGTTTACCTAGAATATTAACTGTGGTCAACTCCAACAACTTTAAAGTTTAAAATCAAGTTTTCTTTGTAAAAACGTATCTAAACTTTTCGAAAATTGAAATGAACCACACATTAAATCATAAATCATCAAATGAAGCTATTCGAGGTCTCAAATCACGATACGAAAAGCTGGAACTCAAAATAATTTATTGGGTCGTTATACTTTTGTTGAGGTTTTTTTTATGTTACTATACGGAATGAGATTGATATCTCAAGTTTCTCATTAACCTTGGGCCTGTGAAATAAACAAGTTAGAATCTCCCATAACTAGCAGTTCAGGTATATCTAGATTGATTTCCAAGTTCATGCCCATTATGTGCTTTATATTCTACTGTGTTATTGGTACAAACAAATTGAAGTTGCGCTATGGCAGGATAGTGTTGCACTTTTTTTGAAATAAGGTTTTCCCCAATCCCTATGTATTTTTCATCGACAACTCCATGAAAGTACAACTTCTAAGCATTACTTATTATGGGACCACTTCTTCAATCGAGTTGACTTCTTCGTCTGGGAAGTAAGTTTTCAATGGATGATATTCATCATCGACTAGGTTTTTTGCCAAATGATACATCAATGCTTGTGCATTAATTGCGTGGGTGATATAAACAATGTCAAACTCTATGAGCAAGATTTTTAATTTTTCCAATCTACTAGTCGGCATAGGATTTTGCAAGATATACTTCAAGGGGTCCATTTTGGAAATGAGGTTAGTAGTATAAGCCAAGAGATAGTGCCTCAGCTTCTGGGTGACCCAAGTCAAGACGCAACACATTCTTTCTAACAAGGTAATCACATTGGCAGATAACTGGTTCATGATCTTTTCTTTGATCTTGTCGCTCATGTACGTTTTGAACTTTCTTTTCTTTTGTTGAATGGGTGGAAAACCAGGATATGTGAGAAGCTTGTTTACGACCTTGTTTCTCAATCATGTCATGTCATCATAAGACCAGGAAACACATCTTTGTATTTGAACAAAACTTGAATTATGGCCTCTCGAGTTTCTGATCGGCGTGAATGTTTATTTTTAATTCTTCTTACCTTTTCCTGGACTCCCAGGTTAATTTACTCGGTTTCATTTTAAGTTTGGCTTAGGCATGTTCTCAAATTATTTCAATTCTCTTGTTATTTTCTTAAACTCATCCTCTTCATCATATTCAAGTTTTTGATTCATCATTTCAAGATTAGATAGTTTTTTAGGATCTTGGCATGAATTTCACATGCATGTAATAATATTAAAGTCGCATTAACAAACTGAAAGTAAGAAAGATAATAAAATTTAAGGAAAGGGGGAATACACAATTAACTGTAAAACCCGAATTTCATTTCATTTAATTTAAAGGACAATAGATTTAACATAAAAAGCAAGACAATTAAACTAAAATATCTGGATTACAACCTAGAAAATAATCCAAATACAAAACAGATAGCAAACCTGACTACCAAGACTCCTTCCTTGTCTAGAAAGGAATAGCTTTCCAGTTGTTGAGTTCAAAGTTTGGACCCATGAAATGCACATCAGCATAACTAGGGCTCTCACTAATATAGACCACGTTAGCTTAATATAGCATTTCTTTCAAAACCCTGACAGATTTTATCAATATCCTCTTGAGTAAAGGACTCTTCAGTTTCATCAAATTGAGGCTTGACAAAGTATATAGAGATATCAGGTATTGGTTTAGATAAAGACCGACTACTCTTATTGCGTTCTTTGGCCCAATCTATGTCAACTACGTTGGATTGAATCCCCATCCAAAGGTACCTTCTTTTCGGAGGCAGCAACAGGTTCCACAATTCCTTGCAAAGATGTCCTCAAACCTTTTCCTGTCTAGTACCCGATTTTCAGCATTTGGGTATCCACCATAACTGAAATAGAGGAGAGACAGTGTTCTATCACTGGCATTCCTTCTTCAAATTGATTAGCGTCCACTACCTCAAAGGCTTGATATATAATTGACTCACATTCTTCTTTGGTTTCAATACACGGGACCAATGGATCTCTGTAAATTGATAGATCATCCACCCTATGGACAACTATATATTGATTGTCGTGCTCGACCTTGAGAACCAGAATTGTACTCGCATCTTGCATTTGCAACAAATGCTGGTGAGTTTTGATTAAGTCGGTTCAGAGTAATTAGCTTAATCAGACCCAGGTATGTCAGCTTCCGAAACAAGCTTGTGCAAGATTTCCAGATTGGGGTAAAATTATTTCTTTGTTGAGGCTCCCTCGCATATTTCTATCTAGAACGAGGATTGTATTATTGATGAAACTTATGTTACTGAGGGAGAGGGTTGTACAACACCTAAAGATTCTGATTTTGAGGGTGGGGGTTTCTTGAGGCTGGTTGTTTTAATTACTGCTTAGGAAGAGCATACGATAGTGCATTCATACCGCTTGTTGCAATGGGGCAACAACTTTAGGCATTCTTGATCTGGGTAATAATTGTAAGGAGTGTCATTTGGATTATATGGATGATTCGTCGCTTTGAAAATTCCACGATATACTGATGCCGTCATAACTCCCTCTTCTTTTCTCTTTCTATTTGCCAAACTACCTGACCCATTATGGATGGCCTGTAGCCTTGAGAGTAGCCTGACTTAAAATGTTCACTATTTTTAGACCATTTTCAACCATTTTACCGATTTTAATTGCTTCAGTAAATGGCTTTCCTATGGACTACATCATATTTTGGAAGTAGTCGGACTCTTGGGATTGGAGAAAACTTATAATCGTTTCATTTGTCATCTATGGGTGGCTTGACCCTTGCTGTATGCTCTCTCTACTCTACATCATACTCTAAACTCTCGGTGAGGAAGTTGTAAGCTGGTGCAATGTCAATGTTGTATTTGAATTGCCTAACAAAAGCTTTTTGTCAAATCGATCCAAACATTATAATGGGAGATTTCTTGGTTGATGAACCATTCAAAAGCTAGCCATGTGAGGCTTACTCCAAAGTAAGTCATTAGCAACTCTTGTTTCCCATGCACCTCTCAATTAATTGCAATATATTTTTAGATGGGATATAGGGTCACCATCCCATTATACTTCTTAAATTTCGAGGTCCTGAACCCAGGTGGCCGATTGTAATGACCCGACCGGTTATTTCGAGTGTTATAGCCCTGTTTTCCCCTTTTCTATTTCTTTTTGTGTTATTCAATTATATTATGTTATATCGGGTTAGTTGGTTCTGGTCCGGAAGGAACTCAGAGTGAAATGAGACACTTAGTCCCATAATTAAAATATTTATGTTAGAAAAGTGGACCGGATATGGACCTATATGTAAACGACCTTGAATTTGAATTTTGGTAATTCCAATAGCTGCGTATGGGGATTTTAGATTTAGGAGCATGTCCAACATATTATTTGGAAGTCCGTAGAGGAATTAGGCTTGAAATGCCTGAAGTTTAATTTTTGAGAAGTTTGACCGAGGGGTTGACTTTTTGATATCGGGGTCAGAATCTAATTCTGAAAATTGGAATACCTCTGTTATGTCATTTATGACTTGTGTGCAAAATTCGAGGTCAATCGAACATGATTTGATAGGTTCCGGAGTCGTTCGTAGAAATTAGAAATTTCAAAGTTCATTAGGCTTGAATTGGGGTGTAATTCATGGTTTTAGCGTTGTTTGCGGTGATTTGATGGTTAGACTAAGTCCGTATGATATTTTAGAACTTGTTGTTATATTTGATTGAGGTCCCAAGGGGCTCGGGTGAGTTTCGAATGGTTAACGGTTGGATTTTGGACTTGGAACTCTGCTGGAATTTTTCTAATACACCATCTGGTTTCCTCCATCGCGTTCGCGAGTGGAGCCTCGCGTTCGCGAAGAGGAACTGGGAGACTGCCAATATTTTCTCTTCGCGTTCGTGAAGAGAATCACACATTTGTGAAGGGTGGGATGGGCGTGCATCGCAAACGTGAGAGGTGTTACGCGTTTGCGAAGAAGAGAGGAAGCAGCCGATAACCCCCCTAGGCAATTGATTTACACGTTCGCGTAGGGGGTTATCGCGTTGGCGTAGTGAGGGGGAAACGAAGCATCGTGTTCGTGATGGGTTGAACGCGTTCGCATAGAAGGCATTGAGGCAGAGGCATTTTGTGCTTCGCCAACGCAAGGGTGATGTCGCGTTCGCGAAGGAAGAATTTGGACGGGAGTTATTTTGTGCTTCGTGAACGCGAGGCACTGACCGCGTTCACGAAGAAGAAAAGTCTGGGCAGTGAGTTTAAATTCTGAAAATGGGACTTCAATTTTTGGCGATTTGGAGCTCGGAATTGAGGCAATTTTGGGTGATTTTCAGAGGAAATAACGGGGTAAGTGTTCTTAACTCAATATTGGTTAAATTACCCGAATCCTTGGTTGTTTTTATCATTTAATTGGTGAATTGAGTTGGAAAATATTTGAAAACCCTCTTGGTTTAAATTGAAGATTTGAGGGTCGAGTTGGGGTCGGAATTTTATAAAATTGGTATGGTTAGACTCGTGGTTGAATGGGATTCCGGATATTGTAACTTTTATCGAGTTCCGAGACATGGGCCCCACGGGCGATTTTTGAGCTAGTTTTCGGATTTTTATGGAAAATCATTATTATCTTGTGAAATTAATTCCAATGAATTTTATTGACTGAAAAGAATTATTTATGACCAGATTCGAGGCGTTTGGAGACCAATTCACGAGGAAAGGACAATGTAGAATAAGAATTTCGCCGTCTGAGGTAAGTAATGATTGTAAATCTAGTCCTGAGGATATGAAACCCTAGATTTCGTATCATTCTACTATTTTGAAGTGACGCACATGCTAGGTGACGGGTGTGTGGGCGTTCACTGTTGGGGATTTGTGACTTGGTCCGTCCCGTAGCAACTGTAAAGTTTCATACTTTGTTGAAAGCATTTGATACTTATATGTTTTAGAAAGAATTTCTGTAAATTGGGTTGAATGCCATGTTTGATGAATATAAATGTTTTGGCCCGAATGCTCTGTTTTACTGAGATGCCCGAGTGGGTTGAGAGGTTTATGACTGGGTGAGGCCGAGAGCCTGATTTGTCAGGATGAGTGTAGATCGGGGCTGCCCACCTGCAGCATACTTTATTATTTTGGCACGTGAATTGTCCTTATAGCACGTGAGTTGTCCGTGCAGATTATAGCGCTTGGGCTAAAGGAGCCCCTACGGAGTCCGTACACACCCCCAGGAGCGCAGGTACCTACTGAGTGCGAGTGCTGAGTGACTGTGAGGCAAGAGTAATTATGAGGTATGCCCGAGTGGCAAGAGTGATTGTGAGGTATGCCCGAGTGACAAGCGTGACTGTGAGGTTTGCCCGAGTGGCTGTATATGAGTGATGTTGTGCCCGAGGGGCTGTTTATGATTTCATCATTTTTGCTCACCTTTGCATTGAGCCTTTGTTTGAAAAAAAGCTGTTGGAAAAATATCTTTAAGTGATTTTTACTGGAACCGGGTTTAAACGAGATGATTCGATTCAAACACTGATTTTTAAAGCATGTTGTATTTTAATGAGATTTCATGATATGAACGTTATATGCTTTATTGCTCGTCACTACTGCTCAGTCTTTATTGATTGTTATTACTTACTGAGTTGGCATACTCACATTACTCCTTGCACCTTGTGTGCAGATTCAGGTATAGCTAGAAACGATAGCAGTTATTGAGTGTTCTGGTTGAAGAGTTTTCTTGGAGATATCAAGGTAGCTGTTTGGCGATCACAACCCCTGTTCTTCTCCCTCTTATCTTCCTCTAGTTGTATTTAGCTATTTTTCAGGTGGAGTTAGCGTTGATATTGTTAGACAGATTGTAGTAGATGCCCATGACTAGTGACACCTAGATGTCGGGCTTTTCTTTTCCGCACTTCTGTTTTTCTTTGATTTGCACTCTTTAAATGGAGGTTTTATGTTAAGTAACCTTAAAATTATCTGTGAAATGAAAATATCGGTTTGTTTTGGAAATGAGACGGCTTGCCTAGTTCCACGAAAGGCGCCATCACGACAGAGGTTAGTTTGGGTCGTGACAGATTGCTATCAGAGCCTAGGTTACATAGGTCTCACGAGTCATGAGCGGGCTTAGTAGAGACTTGCGGATCGGTACGAAGACATCTGTACTTATCTTCAGGAGGCTGCAGAACCATTAAGAAGCTTCACATTCTTGAATTCTTGTCGTGTGAATTTGTTAATTCTAGTAACTAAACATTTGTTGTTTCATTCTCTCACAGATGGTGAGGACTCGTGTTATCGGTCAGGAGGGACAGCCACCAGTACCACTAGCCAGGGCCGCGAGAGGCCAAGGCCGCGGTAGAGGCTATGGTAGGGGCAGAGGTGCATCCCATTCATCAGCTAGGGTAGTACTTGCAGATCCACCGATTGTCCCAGATCAGGACCAAGTTCTAGTTGTTGATGCACCAGCTCAGGCACCACCTGTGCCTATTGTGATTCCCGGCCTTCAGGAGGCCCTAGCTCAGATTCTGACAGCGTGTACTGGCCTTGCTCAGGCAGTCTCTATTTCGACGGCCGCAGTTACTTCTCAGGCCAGGGGAGGCACTCAGACTCCTATCGCTCGCACACCCGAGCAGGTTATTCAGGGACTTCAGACACTAGAGGCACCACCAGCACAGCCAGTTGCTATTGCTCGGGATTATGTGGTTCCTCCTATGCCTGAAGATGATCAGCATAGGTTGGAGAGGTTTGGGAGACTTCAGCTACCTCTTTTCAGTGGCACAGAGAGAGAGGATGCTCAGAACCTTTTGAACAAGTGTAAGAGGATACTCCGTACTGCTGGTATTTTGGAGACTTGTGGGGTCTCATTCACTACCTTTCAGTTTTTTGGGGCTGCACTCAGATGGTGGGAGACTTACGAGAGGCGTAGGCCTGTTGGCGCAGCACCCCTTACTTGGCAGCAGTTGTCCGTGGTCTTTTTGGAGAAGTTCGTGCCTAGATCCCACAAAGAGGAGCTGCGCAGACAGTTTGAGCAGCTTTGCCAGGGCGATATATCTGTGACACAGTATGAGATGCAATTTTCTGAGTTGGCACGTCATGCTATCTGGTTGGTTCTCACGGACAGAGAGAGGATCATGAGGTTTATTGATGGCCTCATTTATCAGCTACAGTTGCTCATGACCAGGGAGTAGGTTTCGGGTGCTACCTTTGATGAGGTTGTCGACATTGCTCGGCAGATTGAGATGGTTCGCGGTCAGGAGAGGGTCTAACGGGAGGCTAAGAGGCCTCGTGGTCAGGGTGGATTCAGTGGTGCTCCTTTTAGGGGTCAGTTTTAGCACGGTAGAGGTCGTCATTTCAGACAGGCTCAGTCAGCTCGGGGTAGAGGTCAGTCAGCTAGGGGTCGCCCTAGAGGGGGAGGCAGATTAGGGGGTGGTCGGGCCCGTTTTTATGCTCTCCTTGCCAGAGCAGATGTTATTGCTTCAAATGCTGTGATTACAGGTATTGTCTCAGTTTGTCACAGAGATGCCTCAGTTTTATTTTACCTTGGTTCCGCGTATTCATATGTTTCCTCGTATTTTGCCCATTTTCTGGATATGCCCCGTGAGTCCTTAGTTTCATCTGTACATGTATCTACTCCTGTGGGAGATACTATTATTGTGGACCGCGTATATCGGTCATATGTGGTGACTATTGGGAGTCTAGAGACCCGAGTGGATCTATTGTTGCTCAGTATAGTTGACTTTGATGTGATATTGGGTATGGATTGGTTATCTCCTTGTCATGCTGTTCTAGATTGTCACCCTAAGATGGTGATGTTGGCTATGCTGGGAATTCTGTGGGTTGAGTGGAGCGGTTCTGTAGATTATGTACCAAGTAGGGTGATTTCATATTTGAAGGTTCATCGTATGGTTGAGAAGAGTTGCCTATCTTATTTGGCTTTTGTGAGGGATGTTAGTGCTGAGACTCCTATCATTGATTCTGTTCCGGTGGTACGTGATTTTCTGAATGTGTTTCCTGCAGACCTGTCAGGCATGCCGCCTAACAGGGATATTGACTTTGATATTGATTTGGTACTGGGCACTTAGCCCATTTATATTCCATCGTATCGTATGACACCAGCGGAGTTGAAGGAATTAAAAGAACAGCTTCAGGAACTCCTTGATAAGGGGTTTATTCGGCCTAATGTGTCACCTTGGGGTGCACCGGTTCTATTTGTGAAGAAGAAGGATCGTTCCATGAGAATGTGTATTGATAACAGGCAGTTGAACAAAGTCACAGTCAAGAATAAGTATCCTTTGCCTCGCATTGATGGTTTATTCGACCAGCTTCAGGGAGCGAGGGTATTCTCCAAGATTGATTTGAGGTCCGGTTATCACCAGCTGATGATTCGGGATTCAGATATTCTTAAAACAGCTTTCAGGACCCGATATGGCCATTATGAGTTCTTGGTGATGTCTTTTGGGCTGACCAATACCCTAGCAGCGTTCATGCATTTGATGAACAGTGTATTCCATCCCTATTTGGACTCATTCATTGTTGTATTCATTGATGACATCCTGGTGTACTCTCGTAGATAGGAGGAGCACGCTCAGTATCTGAGGATTATATTACAGAAATTGAGGGAGGAGAAGATTTATGCAAAGTTCTCCAAATGTGAGTTTTGGCTCATTTCAGTAGCATCCCTGGGGAATGTGGTGTCCAGCGAGGGTATTCAGGTGGATCCGAAGAAGATAGAGGCGGTGCAGAGTTGGCCTTGACCGTCCTCAGCCACAGAGATTAGGAGCTTTCTTAATTTGGCGGGTTACTACTGTCTCTTTGTGGAGGGATTTTCATCTATTGCATTGCCCTTGACTAAATTAACCCAAAAGGGTGCTCCATTCAGGTGGTCAGATGAGTGTGACAAGAGCTTTCAGAAGCTCAAGACTGCTTTGACCACAGCTCCAGTGTTGGTTATGCCATCAGCTTCAGGTTCTTACATCGTGTATTATGATGCCTCGAGGATAGGCATTGGTTATGTTTTGATGCAGGAGGGTAGGGTGATCGCCTATGCCTCGCGCCAGTTGAAGACCCATGAGAAGAACTATCATGTCCATGATCTTGAGTTAGCAGCCATTGTTCACGCCTTGAAGATTTGGCGTCATTATTTGTATGGGGTTCATTGTGACATCTATACTGATCACCGGAGTCTGCAGTATCTGTTAAATCAGAAGGATCTTAATTTGCATCAGCGGAGATGGTTGGAGCTTCTTAAGGACTATGATATCACTATTTTATACCATCCGGGGAAGGCCAATGTGGTGGCCGATGCTTTGAGTCATCGGGCAGAGAGTTTAGGGAGTTTAGCATATCTTCCAGCATCAGAGAGACTTTTGTAATTAGATGTTCAGGCCTTAGCGGGCAAGCTTGTCAGATTGGATATTTCGGAGCCTAGTCGGGTATTGTCCAGTGTGGTCTCTAGGTCTTCTCTTTATGACCGTATCAGGGAGCGTCAGTATGATGACCCCCACTTGCTCGTTCTTCAGGACAGGGTTCAGAGAGGTGATGCTAGGGATG